>OW445490.1:5521394-5749722 GCA_918226075.1 Microctonus brassicae
CGAATGTTTAAATTAAATATTAATTATTTTAATAAAGATAATTAAAACTGTTTTGGTAAATTTTGGTTCAATGGAGTCAAATCAATTTTTAATGTGGATTAACTGATTTTTTAAAATAAATACCTTAAAAATAATTGTTACATATAAAAAAAAAATTATAAATCATTGTAAAATTATTAATATATTTTACAAATTTTTTTCAAGCCTCGAATAAATTTTATAAAAAGTTACTACTCATTTGACTCTAGCGTAGCAAATGAACGTCCTTAAGGGTTAAAATAAAGTATCATCATCATCATCATCATCATCATCAGGAATAAAATTATTACATGTAACATGAACTGCTTTTAACTTTGTTACATTCATGTTCTTGCACCCTCACAAATGCGTTCTCAAAGTGACAATTATTGCCCAGAAAAATATAAAACCCTACAGAATAATTAAAGACATTAATTTTCCCTTCACTTTCACGCTCGCACCGCATTTACAATCCAATTAATTTTCCGTTCTTCATTTTCTTTTCCCTCCCTGCGTGTTATTCACAACGTCAACGATCGATTATATATTATAGCGACTGCGATTGGTTGATGAAAAAAACAGAGAAAAAAATTTATGACACATGCACATACGTGTTATATTTCTGATGTTGAATTCATCACTAATGCACAAGTTTTTATATTATTTAAATGTCTTTCAATATTTAATATATTGATACATCTTTAGTTTGTTCGTCCACCGCCCTACTGGCCATTTTCCTTTTTTTTTTTTTCCTTCCCCTTTTGCTTTATTTTATTTTTCATATATTCACCAACTGCTTACTTCAGTTCAATCTTTACGACAATTGTCATTTGTATTTTATCTGGAAATTTTTCAGTCACTTGTGACTAACTTCACATTTATCGTTAAATACAACATCGTGTAGCAAACATAACCTCAAGTTTATTCAATTCATTCTTCATTTCCAATGATATTTTAGGTTAAAATTGTCGAATTCGTATTCCGGATTCGATTTATAATAAACGTATCATACACTCGGTTATAATATCGTTGTAGATTGTTATTTATACGCATATTGTCAAATAAAAAATATACATAAACACTATTAGTGCATCGCGACGTCTCGTTGCACAACTGTTAAAAATTTATCACACAAATCCACTTCAATGATAACGTATAATGAATTAGTATTAGTATTAAAAGAGGAATGGAAATGAATTTGAGTGAATCTGTAATGTAAGGGTGATAAAGGGGAAGAAAACCTCACGACGACGTTATAACCAACGTACCCTTGAATTAGTTCATCTACATAACCGTAAACCGATGCGTAGCGCTGCGTGCGTTCATCGCGCGATTTATTTTGCGCGCAAAAATTCAAATCAATTAATTATTTCATTTATCTGATTTGACTTTAAAAAGTAACAGTAAAAAAATTAATAATTCTTAATAATCATAAAATATAATCTGTGATATGAATAAATTAAAAAATTATCGAGTATAATGATGTCGAAAATATTAAAATAAAAATAATCATGATAATTTTTTTTTAATAAAAATTATTTTGATTCAATTAATTAATTAGATTTTTTTTTTTTTTGTTATTCAAAACTCACCTTGAACAGGGCTCGTTGCTGCACTGCGTGACATCGTATCCTCTTATTACAATTGTAATAGTTTATAATTCCCAAAGTAATATAAATTTTACGATATTTTTTTTCCTGGTTATTTTTTTGTTGATTATCAGCTCTATCACCACCACCACCAATGCCGTCACCAGTTCTTCTTAATGATTCTCGTTTAGATAACAGCAATGATAAATTATTATTGTTGAAAATAATATTGAAATATTCATTAATATAATTATTAATAAAATGCCCGAATTTATTATTATCACCGCCCGCGGTGTTATAAGGTAAAAATTTGCTTTCAGCAATTAGGTAAAAAATTATTAGGCACGTTGGTGATTTATTTAAGTAAGAAATAAATTTTTTATCACTTTTAAATTTATTATTTCTCTTTGATATTACTGATGAAGTTAATGTTGATTTTATTGATTTTTTTAATGTCGTTATTGATATTAATGACAGTATTGCGAATAACGACGATGATGAAAATAATAATAAAAATAATAATGATGATGATGATGATAAAAATAATTGTTTTGTCAAGTTGGATATTTCACGGTGTGACAACAACGCGATGACATTGAATTTGATGGACTTGGTGGTGGGCAAGTTGGGCTCGGCGTCCATGTGGTTACACTGGTCACCGGCGCCCTTTTTTCACTCGTGCACGACGCCACGGCCGATATCAGAACAATAACCGGTAAATGTTGAAGATTATTTTATAATCATTGACGCAACATCAACACCACTATGAGCACTTTAATCAATATTATCAATTATTATCACAGAGTGATAATATAAATTATTCCTTGAAATGATAACTTGATTGAATTCTGTAACAGAAAAATAAAAGAAAAAGACAATTAGTAAAAATAAATAAAATATCAAATGGGATAATTTATAAAATTATTTAAGGTTATACATTAATGGATAATTTTTGTCAAGGTTATTTTATTTAATAATAAAATTTTCACATTAACAAATGTGTGAAAAATAGGTTAACCATTTAATCAATGTATAACCTCAAAATATTTTACACACTTGCATTTATTCTGCAAATTAATTTTTGCAGAATTTGTTCAATATAAAAAAAAATATTTTTAAGTAGGGAAAAAGACAATTAGTAAAAATAAATAAAACATCAAATGGGATAATTTATAAAATAATTTGAGGTTATACATTAATAGATAATTTTTGTCAAGGTTATTTTATTTAATAATAAAATTTCCACATTAACAAATGTGTGAAAAATAGGTTAACCATTTAATCAATGTATAACCCCAAAATATTTTACACACTTGCATTTATTCTGCAAACTAATTTTTGCAGAATTTGTTCAATATAAAAAAATATTTTGAGGTAGGGAAAATTGAAAATTATAAGTGGTTAATTAGTTTTTTTTTAGTTTGGAATAAATATTTGATTTGTTTTATTAATTTTTTATTGTTTTTTTTAAGAAAAGTCTGAGATAATTAAGTTGATAATGATAATGAAAACGATGGAATGAAATATTCATTTGTTAAATAAATTCGATTGCTTTTATTGGATTTTAATTATTTTCAAGTTAATTGAAGACTTAAAATAATTAATCACATGATAAATATAATTTAAGCGCTTAATACAATTAGTTAATTTGTTTAAAAATAATTAAATACCAATAGAAATAATTAAATTTATTAATTAAATTGAATATTTTATTTTATTTGATATCAACACAATAAAATTCAAATTAAAATCAACAAATATGAAGAGCAATAATTAATATTAAAAACACTAGATAAAATTCTTAATCAAATTAAATTAATTATTCTAATATTTATAATATATCAATTTTACTCATGACTTTAATTTCCTTTGGATTATTAACTATTGTTTCCGCATTAATTCAGCTTTAAAACAATAAATAAATCACAAAATAATTTTAAACAATAAGAAATAATTTTTTTCTTCATCATAAAAAAAATTAAATTAACAGTCATATATTGTTTACTCAATTTATAAATATTTCGTGTCCTTCATACACAATTATAATTTGTGCAGTCCATGAAAACTCCCAGATCTTCATATTAATATTGAATTAATTAACAGAAATAAAAAATAGAAAAATAAAGGGAAGTAGAAAATAATATTTCTATTGTCAATGCTATTGTTATTCAATTATAAAAAAATATACATTCTGTCCACATATATTTATTTATCAAGGACACTGTGTAAAGTTATGTTAGCTAAAACCTAGACGTGATTTAAAATAAATGAATGAATGAAATGCAACGTGGATAATTGTAGATGGTTGATTTACAAGGTGAAGAACAGCGATCACAACAATAAAAGTATATATGCTTTATAAATTTACAAATTGTAACAATCTGGCCTCAAAACTTTTGTTTTATTTTTCTACCACTTTCATTGTGATTTCACAATATAATTATGATTGACGTGGTGGTCGTTGAAAGTACGATATTAATAATAACCTTGAAAGTCTAAAGTATATAAATTTTCCTGAAAGACTATTTATTTATTTATTTATCTATTTAAGAATTTTTTCATTTAGTTAACGTGTCTAGTTAGAGAAATATTTCGAAATCAAAATTCCTCACGTATTATTAAGCTCATTTATTTTATTTTTAAATAAATTTGTACTACAAATTTAAGAATGTAAAATATTTTGAGGTTATACATTGATTTTTTTAGTGGAAACTAATTTTATACACGTTTTTGGGTGTGTAAATTTTTATATTAACATCAAATGGAATAATTTATAAAATACTTTGAGGTTATATATTAATAGATAATTATTTTCAAGGTTATTTTATTTAATAATATAATTTCCACACTAACAAATGTGTGAAAAACAAGTTAACCATTGAATCAATGTATAACCTCAAAATATTTTACACACTTGCATTTACAGTGTGATTAATTTTATTTGGCTTCATTATTATTGTATAATTAATTAATTCTATAATATTATAACCGTGTAGGTAGATAAACTTGTTTTTAAAACGCATAATATGATATAAAAAAAGTTCATTGACTTTTACAAAATTCATAACCTTAATTTTCATTTTATTTATTCATCGCAATTATTATTATCATCTCTATCGTGTAATAAACAATAATAAACAAACAAATAATCTAATTAAATTACAAAAATTAACGAATGAAACAATTTAATAAACTGCAGACAAAAAATTAAACAAATTCACAGAAAAAAAACATTTTTTTCTTTTCCTACACAAATTTTTCAAATCCTTCAACAAAAAAAAATTCTTTATCATTATCAACTCTCACAGGTACCCATAAAATGATAAAATAAATTCATAAATAACCTACGTAAATTGAAAATGAATTGCCTTATCATATGATATAAAAACAAATAAATAAATTCTAAAGTAAATAAGTATTACATGAAATTCCTTCTTACTGTACTTATTTGTCTGTTATTTTGTGATACACTTTACAATAGTCGATTAATAATATACTCATGAGTACACGTGTACTCGGTAAATAAATGCTTATACGATGAAGTAATCCGTAAAGTAATTACCTCACCAAGTCTACATTTCGTTTGACCCAAAAAATAAAATGAAAAAAAAATAAAAAAAATAAAAAAACGACGTCTTGTGAGTGGAAGAAAAAAATAAATTTATTTTTTTTTTAAATCCCTCTCACTAGTATTTATATTTTTCCTCCATTAACATATACATTCAAAAGGTCGAGACTGTTCATTGTCCTTCATTTTAGCGATCCGTAACGTCAACGGAAGAGAAAAATATACAGATATGTATATAAATTGGTAGAAATAACTATTATGCGTAGACTTTTTTTCTCTTTTACTGCTTCTGCATAATATTGTACTATTTAAAAATAGAAATGAACGCAATGAATCTAATTATTATATTTCCTGGATAAATTATTTTCACAACGCAATCACAATTTTCGTATATTTTCAATTATATAAATATATTTAATAATATTTATATTTTAAGTTTCATTGAGAGAAATATATATATATTTTTTTTTCTTTGAACTAACAAGTCAATAAAGCTTAATAATACAAAAAAAAAAAATAATCAACAAATAAAATGAAATTAATTTTGAAAAAAAAAAAAAAAAAAAATTTTTCTTTTTTTATTTTCAATTTCAGTCCGCAATTGCGATTGACAATTAATTTATCAAATTTATCACTCGTCTAATTGTAGCTATTATATATTTGTCGAAGAAATTAATTATTTCTTATTACTATAGAAAAAAAAAAATATTGAGGTGAAAAAAAAAAATTGTTACAAATTATCATGCACATGCAAAATATTTTTATAAATATATAACAGTAAACATTTTATGCTGATAATGTTATTTTAATTTCGTGCCAAGTTTACAAAAGTTTCCACTTAGATATACATTCATAAATATATATGAATAAATAAACAAATTCCTCACCTATTCCTTGTAAAATCATAACTAAAACTCCCACATTTTTTCACAACAAAAAAAAATAAAAACTCAAATAAATATTCATTAATAATTTCGTTCTAAATCAAAACAATTTTCTCTATCATTCAAATAATCTATAAAATTCTCAACAACACTAAAAATACTATTTGCATATTACACAAACACAACTGCACATAAATAAATTCACATAAAAAAAAAAGAGAAAAATCAACAAAAAAACAAAATTAATTTCAATTATTAAAAAATATTTATATCATCGGAAAGTGAACTATAATATTTATAAAATAATTGAATAAATTTATATTTATTATATTAATACAGAGATAAATAAAATAATTCGAGAAACGAATTAAGGTAAAAAATTATTGAATGAATTTTTTTTTTTTTTCATTTAATGAATTTATTAAATTATTTATTTGATTATTAATTGGCCTACGCAATTGACTAGTAATTATTACAGGTGAACGAATCATAGATGATCCGACCTGGAGGTCGCGTTGTACTCGACTGACTACGGAATCTTTTTCAATTGAATGTATGAGCTACTGCTACTTCTTGTACTACACGATAAAACTTTTATATACGTGTGGATATACATGAATATATTTGTGTGAGTAGTAGTAGTATAAGACCCTCGATAATACGACGGCCATTGGCCAGTCATGCGATACAAGTTCGTCAGGTCTTTGCTGTAATATGTATTTATTTATTTATTTATTTATTTATATATGTAAATGAAAAAAAAATATGTATATATTTTTTTATATTTTTAAGTATATAAATGATCTGTATATGTATATGTGTGTGTATGTATATGTATTTAAATATATAAGTGGCGCCTCTCAATTAATAATTGTGTATTGTCGATAATGAATTTTTTTTCTATGAATTCAATTAATTAATTAATTAATTAATTGATTTTTTCATCCATTTTTTTTTTTTTTTTTGTTCAATTTTTTTTCTTCTCGTTGGTAGATGTACTTTTGATATTTGAATGGTGCTAGTGTATGACCTGGATATTTTGCAATTAGTTCCAGAATTTCGATGGGTAAAAAAAAATTATTTTTATAAATGATAAAAAAATTTTGTTTATAATTATTTAGCTACTTTTTGATTTTTCATTATATTTTTTGGGATTTGTTTATATTTTATTGCTTAATTAATGATTATATATTCTTGATAATCAAATTTTTAATATATTAATTAAATTGATTAATTAATTTTTTTTTTTTCTTTATTTTTATTTTGTAATTTTATTTAATTATTTTTCTTATTGATATACAGATATATATTTTTGACATTCAGAAAATGTCATGGTATGACCTGAATATTTTGCAGTCGATCCAAAATTTCAATGAAATAAATAAAAAAATTATTTTCAGTAATTAGAAAAAAAAAAAAAAATTTTTTTTATATTTCCATCAATTTTTATTCAACTACTTTTTGTTTTCTCATTATATTACAAGTATTCATTTATCTCTTGTACAATAAAAGAATAAATAAATAAATAAAACTGGCAAAGATGAAAAAAAAAAAAAAATAAATAAATAAAATAAAATGAAGAAAAATTTGTAGATAAAAATGATGATAAGAGAAATGTCGCGATCTTTACCATTGTGTATAAATCATTTTCACGTTTAATTTATTACAATGTTCATGAGCATGATGACAGTTTTAAAGACACGAATATGTACCTGGCAGCAAAAAAAAAAAACAACTGATAATTATAAGAATAAGAATAAATTATTCCAACAAATGTAAAGCCAAAAAAAAAAAAAAAAATGATTTAATTATTTAAACCCTAAAAGTTCTAATTAATCTCAACTTGTATATTTTTTTTATCAATTAATATCAATAAAACAATAACAAAAAAATTCCCAATTACTAATTATTAATTTATTTTTTTTTCATTTCACATAAACAAATTTACATTACTAAATAAATTCAGAATAAAATCAGGCGCCATTAAACAGTTAATAAAACTCGTGTGAGACCTAGATATGTATTTATTGTGTGAGTGCACAATGGCCGCCACTTGCTTGATTTATATATACATAAAACATCACATATATACATATATAAGATATAAAGCCCATGTAACTGAAGAAATAATTTGAATATATATTAAATGAAAAAAAAAAAAAGAAAAAAAATTGCAAATTTAAATTTCATTTGATTTAATTAATATTCATTATTTTTCAAATTTATTTACAATAAATAATAATTATTATTCATCATTATTGTTAGCTGATGAATATTATTCAATATTAAATTATTAATTAATTTGTTCATTGTTAAAAGATTTAGTGCAAGTAAATAATTTATTTACACGAGATAGTTATTAATTTAATGTAAATAAATTTTGTAGATGAAATGTTATTAAAATTTTTACAAGCGATATTTGTATAAGATAATAAAATATTCAAATTTCTCAGTAAATAATAATAATAATAATAATAATAATAATAAATAATTTATGAAAAATATAAAAAAAAAATTTTTTTTTCTGTTGAAAATAATTATTTGTCATAATTAATATGCAATTATTTATTATAAATTCATATGAATTATTAATTATCAACGGTCCTGATAAGTCTTATCAAATACTCAGTGTCATTATTTTATTATTTTTTTTTTTGCTAATTTTAGAGAAAAATAATTTCTGAATTGTGATAAAATTTTTTTTTTTTCTACTATTTCATTAACATTCTCATTATTCTTGTGTTAATTGAATTCCAATGATAATTACACGATTTACAATCCCCCCAGGTGGTAAATAAACTTTTAATTTACACTTCATATTTTTTTTTTCACAAAAGTAAACAAAAAAAAAAAAAGATTTTATTTTTTTTTCCAGTCCTAACAGTATAATTAATGCAATATAAATAATAAATTACGTAAGAAATAGATAAACGATTGAACGTATTGCAGTGTGCGTGATAGCCATGAATTAACACGAAAAAAAAAAAAAAATAAATGAATAAATAAATAATTTCGTATAAAATTATTTGTTATCAATAATAAATTAATCGATAGTTTTATTTTGTATAATCTTCCATAAACATTTTCTTGATTGTTATATGGGAATGATAACAATGTTGACCACTAAAAAATTGCCCAGCTCAAGGTCATAAATAAATATAAATAAAGATAAAAACGAAAATTAAATAAAAAAAAATAAATAAATCAACGTATTTTATCATGAAAAAAAAATTTTTTTTCTCTTCTTTTTTACTTTGTCAGTCTTCATCTATATTGTTGATGTATTTTATAGACATTTAGGGGGCGGTTTAGTTCAGGGTAGGGCCGGACATAGACACAAGGGTGCGGCATCACAATTTTCTATCATTTCAGTTACTTTATAAAAATTTATTAATATATACAGTACCTAACAAAAGCTTTCAAGACAGATAAATATCACAAACAGAATTTTTTATTCATTTATTTATTAAATTTCTCGATTAGAAAAAATTTAATGGCGGATAGAAATTTTATTTAATGAATAAAATTAATTAAATATTGAAATAATTCTATAGTTATATTATTTTATTATTTAATATTAGATTAATATTTATTGAATAATAATAATAATTATTATTATTATTTAATAAATAAAAAAATCTATCAGAAATAAATTTTGTATTTTTCTCAATTAATTTATTAAAAATTTTTTTTCAAATTTGATTTGAAATAATTCAACAAACAAATCGCCCAATAATTTATATTTGTAAACGTCATCAACAATAACAATATTATTTCAAAATTTAAAAAATATACATTTATAGTAATTTTTTTTCTAAAAATTTAGATAAAAAATTTTTTTTTTTTTACAATTTTTCTCCTTTTAAAACTTTTGGCACATACTGTACACATTACCATGCACAAAAACACACACATATACGTACATTCCCTCGTTCATTATTTATTTCCCATATTTTTTCCTACTTAAACAAAATAAATAAACAAAAATCCAAAATTCACTTTAAAATAGAAAAAAAAAAAAAAAATAATAATAATAATTTCTCTCAATTAAAATTAATATCTCAATAATGTACCATATCATCTACACCATAATCATATCAACTACCATAACACAACAAAAAAAAAAATCAAAAAAAAAAATAAATAAATAAAAAAAATTTTAAAAATTTTTTTTTTTTTTCGAATTTTTCCACAAAAGACAATAATACATAATTAAATTATCTTCCATGCCGTGAAGATAATCTTAATTTGCCCAACAAAATAGCGCAAAAAATAGATAAATATAATAATAACAAATTAATAAAATAAAATAAAAAAAAAAGAAAATTTATTGATAAAAGGGGAAAAAAAATTTTTTTTTTGTCCTTGCAAAAATGCCTCGCCTCTCTTCAATGTCTCCATTCACTTTATTGTGTATATGTCACACCTGCAAGGTTTTAGGTACGACCCCCCCTCTTCTCTCCCCCCTTCCCCTTCGTTAATGTTTCATAGTCATCGCATTAGTAATTTTTGTCCTCGACTATACGTAACAAATGTCAACTACAACGATGACCACATGCTGCACTCGCTCATCAAACGACGCCCAGCGTCGTCTTAGTTAACCCAACTTGTACACGATGGTCAAGGCTCTTTCATTATATTATTTAATTGTCATCGATATAATCATATAAAAATAAATAAAAGAGAGAAGGAAAAAAAAAAAAAAAAAAACTGGATCAATTCTAAATAATTAATGAAACAAATATTTTATAAGTCAAATTTTTACAATTACAATTTGAATTAAATTATTATACTTTTCATTATTATTCTTTTCTAATTCTACTAAAAGAATTGGATTTTAAATATTTAACTATAATTAATTAAATTAATAAACATTTTGGATTTAGAAATTTATAAAAAAAAATATTTTGATTATAATTTTTTTTAAATTATTATTTTTTATTTATATTATTATTTACCTCTAATTATTATTAATGAAATCGACAAAGTGATTTCGGAATTTAAATGTTTAATAAGCAAAAAATAATTTTATAAATAAAAAAAAAAATCAAATCGAATAATTAATGAAATTTTTTTTAATCTGATTTAATTTTATGGTGTTTAAAATTATTATTTATTACAGTGTGCTAATAAACAAATGAAATAATTAATTTTATTAATATATAAAAGCAAAATATTATACTCAAATAGTTTCAAAGTTTTTTTTTTTTTATTTGTTTTTTTTTCTCCTTAAATATAATTCACTAATTTAATACCGCAGTCCCCTTTTCTCTTATAGCCTCTTTTATATAAATGTAGGTATACACCATGTCACGTACTAACGACCAACTGGACTCATTTCTATTATTCAATACACTACATTTTGTTCGATCCAGGTCTAATAAAAATATAAATATACATGTGTGTAGGACACACATTGGAATATATATTAAATAAAATGTGACGTCGCTGACTACTTTGACATTCAGAAATAATTTTATTTTCCTATTTACTTATTTACCCAATTATTTATTCAGTTAATTATTCATTTACCCAAGTAGATGCCTATTTATTTCGTTGATTTAAACATTTAAATATGTAATAAAAATAATAATAAAATTTAATAGAAAAAAATAAAATTGATAAAAAAAAAATTTTAATTTAATCACAAAATAAATAATATTTGATATTAAATATTAATTATTTAAAACAAATATTTTATTTAATATATAACATTTAGTTGTTTAGATTAATTTTATTTTTCACTATGTAATTATAAATTTAAATAATAAATTGTAGTTTTTCAAATGACTCGTGGAAATAATTATTCACTTTTCTTGATATTTTTTTTTCTTTCTTTTTTTTTTTTTTTTTTGTTTATTTATTGTATGTGGTAAGTGCAGTAGTTTGTGGAATTATTGACAGTTGAAAGAGAGAGTGTTATTATACATTATTGTATAATGGATTAATTACAATGCGCATGTGACAATGCAATTTATTATTACTACAATAAAGTTCGTAGAGAGAAATGTGTGAAAAGATAAAGACATAATAATTCAACAATTAATTTAACAATTGAATAATAAATCAGTGATAATTATTGTAGTGTTATTAATAATTAATTTGTAAAGATGAATATTCTTCTTTAATAAATTAATTAATTATTTTAAAGTGTTGATAATTTTAATATTAAAATTTTTAAACTTGAAAATCTAAAAATAAATTAGTAAAAAAATGTGTAATATTAAATTTTTGTTGGATTTCTAAGTGAATTTTGTAGAATATCATTTGCAAAAATATAAAATTGCTTTGTTGTATTAGAAATATTTATATTAATTTAAAATATTAATTAAAAATAATTTATTTGTGTATATTTTAATTTAAAAAAAAATTTTTATACGAACAATTATGGGTAATTAACCATATTCAATTGATAGTTTTGATAAATTATTGATTGTTTGTTGATATTTATAGTGACAGTGAATGTAAAAAATATTTAAAAGCAATTTATTATATTTAATTTAATTTAAAATATCAGAAAATAAAATAATAAAAAATTATTTGATTATATTAATCTGAACAAATAAATTGTTTTATTCAAAGAAAATAATTATTAATTAATTGTTAATAAATATTACAATGTTCATTAGATATTGAGTAAGATGACACACTGTCAAACTTCCTTATTGAATGATAATAAATAATTTATTAAACATATCACAGGTCAAATTTCATCTACTTCGTGTCAAATAATATTTAATAACTAACAATTAACATCTATTTTTATTCCAACTCCCGATTGTTTAAATTATTGAACAAATAAACATTCAATAAAAAGTCTTGCTCAATACAATAAAATTATTTTTTCAATAACAAACATAATTAAATATTGTCTCACATGCAAAAAAAATAAAATAAAATAAAAAAAAATCAATTTTTAATCTTATTCTAAAATATCCATCCAAAAATTTTGTCCAATAAAAATCTCAAAATTTTATACATCACATTTTCAAATTCATCAATAAACAAAATTATTTTTCTATAAAAAAATTTAATTAAACAATTTTAATGTTGATATTTTTATCATCGAATTTTGCTCAACAAAATGAAATAATTTAAAAATTTCTATAACACAAGACACAAAAGAGAAATAAAAAATTGAATAAAAATTTGTAATAAATAGCTCCATGTGCACATGTAAATAAATATAAAAATAAAAAATAATTAAATAATGAAAACCTGTTGCTATTTCTTATTTTCATTCATCGCAAATAAATATAAAAATATGAAAATAAATAAATATTGAAATAAAATATGTGACAGTGGTTTAATTGGACAAATGAAAAATATAAAAAGAATATTAAATAAATATATATATTTATAAGTACCTAAGTTGTAAAATAATAAAATATTATCAACGGATGTGGGTGGAAAAAAAAAAGAAAAATAATAATCGCAAGTTTTTGAGAAAGTTGATAATGTGATAATGGATTTATATTTATAAAAGGAATAAAAATAGATCTTTCATCACATTATTAATATGTAATGATGAATTTATATGTATATATGTACATTACATATGCATATGAAATATATACACTGGAATTTTCTTTTTTATATTCTAGAGTTGCCTTCACATATTTAAATGCATAAATCAAAATTAAATTCAACGAAACAACAACAAATTACCAATAAACTACAAATCATAAATTTCTGTATCGCAATTGTATATAAAAATTGACATGAATGTATTTTATATCGTGGTAAAAATTATAAAGGTAAAAAAAGTATGAAAAAAGAAGAAAAAAAAAAAATATTCGCACACGCGATAACATTTTGATGTGGAAAATGATTTATCGATACTAAATATTGAGGATAAATTCACGATATGATTATAAATATATTTGTTATAATAATTGTTGGATTAATTTACTTACATATAAGTGTTGAATTTATTAATCCTAAGCACTAGACATAATAAACATTGTATAAACAATTGAGATCCACATAACCCGCGAAGAAAAATTCATCGGCCATATTGTTTACTGACCGACACAAGTCACGCAAAATCACACATATGAAATTGTGGTTATGTCGTAACTCGTGAAGTGATGTGCGAGATATTTATTCGATTGTACAAAAGGTCGAACTTTTATGTACATATTTTTTTTTTTTTTCACTGGAGAGAGAGAAATATCTCGAGATTATATATATTATTTTTCTCTCGATTGAAAACTTTAATTGGAATCGATTTTCGATATATGTTTTGATATATCGATTTAGTGTGTGCGCCATATTGGAATTTGTTAAACCGCGAAAGTTATATGTCGTTTGAATTAAAAATATGAGACAAATGGTGCATAGCCAAATATAAAACACGTTATTTGTAATAAGTGCAATACATTTCTATTTGATTTTTATTTTCAAGTATATACTAAAATAATGTAGATTATAAAATGTAAATTAATTAATGATTCAGATTAATCGATCTAAAATTAATATTAATTATAATTCTTTACTATTTATTTTAACAAATAATGTTGATTGAGTGTAAATTATTGTTTATCTATCGAAAAAAATTTATTTTTGAATATTTGTAGTCATGTAACATTTAAATCAATTGTAAATAATATAAAAAAATTAAAAAATCAAAGAAAAATAATAAAATAATGACAACACAATTACATTGAAATAAAACAATTGAACATATATATTTCATTATAATTATATACTACTGTTTTATTTTATTGATTATTTTTTATTTTATATAATCTTATAATCTATATGAAAAAGTTTATGCGAGTATCAATCAATAAAAAAAAGTCATGGTAGAGTACCGCCAAGCATTTTAGTTGCTTCTGGCGCTCATTTGTTTATTTGTTCATTTGTGGTTGTTTGTATTGCAATCGTGGTTGTTACTGGTCCAGATGGGGTTGTTATTGGTCCAGATGGGGTTGTTACTGGTCCAGATGAGGTTATTCATGGTCCAGATGGGGTTGTTACTGGTCCAGATGAGGTTGTTCCTGGTCCAGATGGGGTTGTTACTGGTCCAGATGAGGTTGTTACTGGTCCAGGTGGGGTTGTTACTGGTCCAGATGGGGTTGTTCCTGATCCAGATGAGGTTGTTACTGGTCCAGATGGGGTTGTTATTGGTCCAGGTGGGGTTGTTACTGGTCCAGATGAGGTTGTTCCTGGTCCAGGTGGGGTTGTTACCGGTCCAGATGGGGTTGTTATTGGTCCAGATGAAGTTGTTCCTGGTCCAGATGGGGTTGTTTCTGATCCAGATGAGGTTGTTACTGGTCCAGATGAAGTTGTTCCTGGTCCAGATGGGGTTGTTCCTGGTCCAGTTGTGTTTGTTCCGGGTAGACCAACTTGATCATAGTTGTTATAAATTTTAATATAAATCCAATAAGATCAAATGAAGAAAAAAATCAAGAGTCGAATTTTAATTAAATCTTTTATAACTTACTAAATCTAAATATGGCTCTCAAGGAATTTTTGCACCAAACTCCGAATCCCTACATCATAATAATTAATAATATATAAGATATATTTATAATTGTCCATTAATTTTCAGACAATTTATTCAGATATTTTTTTTAAACTTACATCAGTTGTATGCAATGAATAGATCGAGAGGATGGCAGTTACAATGAAAATAACGTTGAACTTCATGGTGGACGCGTTTTGTTTACGTGCAGTTAAGTCAAAAGGTTTACTCGAATTTTCAATTGGACCTGCTAATGAATTCGATATAAATAATGTGATTGACTGAAAAAAATAAAGTAAATTAATACACATGCATTTAAATGAATGAATAAAAATATCTAATAATTAATAAACAATATGAATATAAGGATTTTCGTACTGAAATTATATACTTTAAACCAAATTCTTCATTGAGAGAAAAAAATTATTGAATGTTGTTTGAATCATGAGAACGAGTTTTTTTTTTTTTTGGTGAGAACTGATTGTATGAAAAATTATTACAATTGGACACTTTTATATACCAGTCTGCTCTTTATCTATTTTATGAACACATAGACATTTATAATTGTGTGTATTTTAATATCAACATCAGCAATTTAGCACGTTTTACTGAAATAAATAAAAACATTTTTATTTTAATTCTTAAGCTATCTCTCACGGAAATGAAAATTTCTTTATATCAACAACAAAAGAATGCGTAAAATATTATTGTTGCACAATGTACCTGTAAATAAATTGTTTAACGTGGAAATGTTTTCTTTATTCCGTGAAAGATAAAACACGATTTTTGATATTTCATTTTTATTTTCAATTGTGAAAATGTCACGTAAGAAAGTGATAACACAAAGTCATATCCACGATAATATTTAAATATGTAAACTTTTTTCAGTGAGTATATAATTTTTTTTTCTGCTTTCTTCATTTCACAATAATCATTTATATGTAATTAATTTAATACACATCATTGTATAAAAATAAATATAAAATAAGTATAAAATTAATACTATTTATAAATTTTTAAAAATGGTGATTTTTCTGTTATTTTTGATGAATTCGTGATCGTTTCATCAATATTCATTTCTAAAATAATATCATTTGTTCGTTTACTTGTTGCTTCAATTGCCGCATGAATTGTCATATTCGTAATTGAACAAAGAGATAAATTTAATTGTTTAAGATTCGAAGCTCTTTTTATCAATTTAATTACTCCATTGTCTTCAATTTTTTCACATCCAAAGCACGTTAATATTTCGAGACTATCTGGCAAACTACCAATTGGTTTATCAGTCACATATAATCCATCCATTTTTAATACTTTCAATTTTTTCAAATTAGAAACACTTTCTATTCCCCGATCTGTTATTGTATGACAAAAATTTATCTCTAATATTTCAAGTTGCTTACAACAATCTGAAATATTTTTTAAATTGTCATCTTGCAGCTGATAATTACAACTGAGAATTAATTCCTCTAAATTAACGAGATTTGCCAAATGATTTATTGAATTTGGTGATTTATATAATGCTAAAATTGTCGATAAATAAATTAATGATTTTGTGTTTCCAATTGTTTCCATCATTGCATCATTAAAAAATCCATTTGGCCCATACGTGAACGATCGTAAATGTTTGAATTTTTTTAATGCAGAAATAAAATAATCTGGTTTTGCTCTTTCACTTCTTCTAATGTGAATTTCTTCAATTGTATCACCTGATATATATTCTAAAAATTCACCAGTCATATTATTCGATCCACATTCATGACTCAATGAAAAATACGTTAATTTTTCATTATTACTTAATAATAAAGACAAATCTTTTTCCAATTCTTTGTTAAATTGTCCTAGAGATATTTTTTTCAATTCTTTACAATTATTTGCCAATGTACGAATTTCAATTGGCGATGGCGAATTTATTGTCTCTATATTTATCTCAACAAGATTTTTACAGAGC
Organism: Microctonus brassicae; assembly: GCA_918226075.1. Taxonomy (NCBI): domain Eukaryota; kingdom Metazoa; phylum Arthropoda; class Insecta; order Hymenoptera; family Braconidae; genus Microctonus; species Microctonus brassicae. Next base: position 5,538,874 of record OW445490.1, read on the forward strand.
TGTGGAACAATTGTTAATGGACTTATATAATCTTTCGATGAATAATCAAATGGCATCAGAGTTATTATCCGAAAATATTTGATAAATGATCCACAGCTTTGAATAATATTTGTTAAATCATTTATACACATTCCCTCGTGTACTTTTTTGCCAAAATATTTTTTCTCCAGTTTCCATTTTTGATTTTCACATTCCAAACTCTCAACTGCTTTCCACAATTGTTGACACAATCGTTTCCATCGTTCACAAACTGTAGAATAACATTAATATATTATTCTCATGTATCTAAAATATTTCATTTCTTTTTTCCAATGTATTATTTCAATATTTATAATTTAATACCTTTTTCTGCTTGTATTATATCAACAATTGACAACCATGAAAATATATCCATTAAACAATCATCATTTAAATCGTTTATTAGTGAATTATCATCATCTGTTCCGGATAATTTAATTCTTTTAGGATTTGTATTAATATCATCATAATTATTCGTCGTCATTGTTACATATTCGTGCACAATGTTCAATTAAAATTATTGTATTGATAATAAATGTAGAAAAATCGAACATAACCTCTTTTTCAGAACTATGCAACTTGTATTTACAATATGATTCAACTTTTGATCAAGCAAAAGTATGAAAATCCATACATAACCTCAATATTATTCACAAATAATAATAAATAAATTTTGATAAACTTTTATTCCTTATATCTAAAGATTAATTTGCATCCCCTAAAAACCCGCGCGAAATTCAAATACAAACAAATTCACACACAAAATTCCCTTATTCCTCAAATGAAAATTCACCTTGAAGTCCATAAGAAAAAAAACGAGAATTGCCCATAATATATTTTTCATATCAATAACGAATGATGGATCATATGGCCATTAACATTCCACAAAAATAAGAACAACAATCCAACATAGTAAACACAAAAAATAACCTAAAAAAAAAAAACAAAACAGAAAAATACTAAATGACTAACAATAATAATGGATTCATCGCTGTACACGTTGGTGCAGGTCAACATTCAGAAGCCCTCAAAAAAAGATATCAAAAACTGTGTCGTGAGGCATGTAAAAGTGGTATAAATAACTTAAAAATTAGTGGTAGCTCATTGGACGCAGTTGTTGCTGCAACAATTGTATTAGAAAATTCACCATTAACAAATGCCGGTTATGGATCAAATTTAACATTATCCGGTGATGTTGAATGTGATGCAAGCATAATGGATGGCTCTAAATTAATATTTGGTGCTGTTGGTGCCGTTAGTGGAATTAAAAATCCAATAACAATGGCTAAAAGTTTATGCGAGCATCAATCAATTAAAATAAGTCATGGTAGAGTGCCACCAAGTATTTTAGTTGGTTCTGGCGCTCATTTATGGGCTAATGAAATGGGAATTGAAATGTTACCAGCCGAAGAATTAATATCAACAAAAGCACGTAAAATATATAATCATTATAAGAGAAAATTAGAAGCTGGTAAAAATAATGAAAGCAATAATAAATTAACTAAAAGACGAATGGATACAGTTGGTGCTGTTTGCGTTGATGCAAATGGTAATATATCATCAGCATGCTCAAGCGGTGGAATAATATTAAAGTATCCTGGTAGAGTTGGTCAAGCTGGTGTATGGGGATGTGGTGTATGGGCGCACAATGGACCATGGTCTGTTGGCGCAAGTACATCTGGATGTGGTGAACATTTAATACGTACCACATTGGCAAGAACAATTGCTGAATCATTATCAATGCCTATTCCGAATTATGTTGCTAAATTACATGAGACAATGAAAGATCATTTTATTGATTCAGAATATTTAAATAGTTTAGATGAAAAATTAGGTGGCGGAATTGCAATTAGATATTCAATTGATGAATCAATTGGTGATTTATTGTGGACACATTCAACTAATTCAATGATATTGGGATATATGAGTTCGCATGATTTAAATGCTAAGAGTTGTGTTTCATCATTGGATTCATGTCAAGTTGGAAAGAAAGCTATTGTTGAGGGTATTTGTTTTAGATTGTAAGAATAATTTGTTTAAAATTAATGATAGTTTTTATTGGGGGATTTAATCAATTTGTTTAGCTGTAGATAATTTCAATGAATTTCTTTTTTTTTTATTCTATTCATGAAATGCTAATCATGACTGCCGATATTTTTTATTATTTAGTGTGTGAATAATTGTAATACTTCTGCTATATTATTATTAATATTGTATGTGTATAGATACACAGAAAAAATTATGAATTGTAATGAAATGAAAAATTGATGCGATTTTATATATTCATCAACGTATTTTTTCTCAGTGTATAAACGTTTTTGTTTTCTTCTTCATACTGTAAATTATTAATCGGTAAAATAAAAAAAATAAAACATTTATATACATGTATAAATTGCCTTTATTGAAAAAATGTTTGCCCATTGATGTGAAATTATCGAATTTGTAATTTGTTAAATTGGAAAATAATTTCATTAGCGGAGCAGCACTTTCTGAATCCAATTGGAAACCATCTAAATAAAGAACATTTAATGTTGCTGATAAATCCATAATTTCAGCATAAGCAACAACTGTAAAAAAAAAAAAAAAAAAAAGTGAGGTTAAATATTTAGAATAAATATTTGTAGATTGATAGTTTTATCACTTTTTTCTACCTCCTGCTGCAACACCAGAAACAATATTTGGTTGTTTCAATGTTGATATTGTTATTTTTTGTTGGTTAGAAAATTTCCGCGTGCATAAAGTTCGCATAAATGCTGGTCCATGCATGTCTTCAATTGTTTTTAATTGTGATATGTGATTACAGGTGACTGCAATTATATTTTCGCATTTTTGCAATAATCCAGAGATCTTAAAATTAATTTTTATGAATTAATACGACAATAATTAATTTTTATTTTGTGTATTAATTAAGTTTTTATACTTACTGACTCTACAAAGTCACCAGCTTGGGTTAAATCAATGTCTGGACAGACAATTAATACATACAAATCATCTGTGACTTTGTATAATTTAGATGGATTATTATTATTGGATATTGTTGATTTTATTGTACAAATTTGATTGGCATTTTTGGTAATATATTCTTTTGTAAAATCTGAAATGCAATTTGTTTTTATTATTCATTTAATTTATTGCTTTTAAAAATTATAAGCTTTATTGTTAATTAATATTTAAAAAATATTTACCAACTATTAGATGAGTTTCTGTGACAATTAAATTTTTTATTTTGGCTGGTGCATCAGAAGAATAATCAACGGTGAAAGTGCTACAAGAATTACATGAGAAAATTAAATTTTATTTTTTAGTTATGGCAAACTTACTTTTGAATGAAAGTGAGGTTATGTCAATATGAAAAGTTGTCTCACGGCAAACTTTCAATGTTTCCTGATGTCTCATCATCTTCATCTTCTGTCCAAAATGCTCGGGAACTTGGATATACAACTTCACCAAAAAGTGTCGCCATTTTATGTGGATAATTCAAGTTTTGTTTTTTTTTTTTTTATAGGTTAAGTGTTTGTAGAGTAAGAATGATTATCAATGAATAAAAAATTGTACTACAAATCTGATTGTCATTGGGCTAGTTTTAGATTCAGAATGATGCAGTGAATATTTATTATCATTATTGTCTATTTGTGATGAAAAAAAGAGTTCACTTGTTGGCCACAAAGATACGGCGACAAATGTTGAACAAAAGATGGCGGTCAAATTTAAAGACTACACAAAAATATATCAAATAATATAGTTATGAAATAAAAAAGCATATAATTATATACCAAAAAATTATTTATTCATTCACTTTATTTTCATTTTTCATTAATGATACAATCAATTATTTCTGTGAATTTACACTAAAAAATTGTATAAAACACCTTAAATTATTATAACTGTATTACATATTTAATGATATCTTTGTATTTTTATTTTATCTAAGTCAAGTTTTATTTAATTATTATAATCTCTAAAAAATATCAGCGCAAATATTACAATTCTGCTACTCTCTATTCAGGTAATTGTCATGTAATATTAGCATTGCATTCGCAGCGAAAAGTACAATCTCAAATTGTGGTCAAATGTTATATCTAATATTTATTATTTTTAAACGAAATAATATCTGATGAAAATTTTTTTAAAAATATACACTCCGACGAATATATATACACAAACATACATATATATATATATGTATAACCTAACGTCTTTTTTTATTAATTTCTTTATTCTTTACGAACAATTAATTAATTAATTGATAACCTCAAAATTTTTTTAATTTTAAAATTTGACATTGAATAAAACACGAATACTTTTCACATCTACAAAATTTCTTTTTTTTTTTTTGTTCTTTTTGCTATTAATTAAAAAAAATACACCTAAAATAATGTCAATTTGACGATGAAAAAAACTTTCAAATGAAATCAATTTTTAAAATACACGTTTCATAATTATAAATTTGACACGCGAACAATATTGTTCCCAAGCTGATCCATAACGCGTTTTGCAACGTGAATTGTCACATAATGCACGATGTAATAATAGTAATGTACAACAAATTGCTGAATAATACATTAAGATATTGTCATTCAATTTTATACCAGCAATTGACCAATGCATTATAATATCACCAAGATAATTCGGATGTCTAAATTGACCCCAAAGTCCTGAGACAATTAATTTTTTACCATGAGACGTTAAAATCGTTTCCAAATCTGAAAAATAAATTCAGAAAACCATTAATATATTGCATTCATATATAATAATAATTAAATATTATTTAAAAAGAAAAAAAAAAAGAAAAAATTTTTTTTTTATGATAGCGAATTGATCTATCATTTTCTAATAATTTTATGCTATTATATACTCATTTCTGAATTCACACAATAATTAACAATCTTCATAAGCGTTGAAAAAAAAAAAAAAAAAACATTTTTATGAATAAAACTAAAAAATAAATTTAAAAAAATTAAATATTTACTGGATGATCCTGGCGCATATGGATTCTTTCTGAATGTATCTTTCTGAAGATTACTCACTCGATAAATAATATATCCAGTGAAATAAAATACAGTTAACAAACCCAACATGTATCCAGATTGATGAACACTGTAAAAATAATTAAATTTATTATGTGAAATTTCAATATATTAAACACAAAAAAATTATAAAACAAAAAATCAAATTTTACTTTTGATAAAAAATATATCTTGATGCCAATGTGGTTAAGAATGGATACAACAAGCTTCTAACACATAACATATATCCAGTGCCCTCGTACATGACTTTAAAACTAGTTAAAGTCGCTGCTTCATAAAATAATGCATCAAGACAATAAAATATTTGTAATCCACAAGCGATCAACAATGTTGCATTTAAATCCTTGTATGAAGTGTACTCAGTTGTCTGAATTGACTTGACAACAATAGCCAAATTGATTATGAGCTGAAAGCCATTTATTATTTATTTAAAAAATATTTTTTTTAAATATTAAAAGTTGATTATAAAAATTATAATTAATAAAATAATAAAAATATATTTACCATTCCAATAATTCCAGCGCGTGATAAAACAATTTTAAAATCCAAATTTCCAATTCTCGGATTAATTTCACGACCTTGCCAAAAATCATAAATAAAATTGCCAGTTGATGCATAAACATTCAGCATTGATACAGGGCTACGTCCAGCTTTAATATAAAGTCCAATTGACAACAATACACCAATAATCCATCCGCATATTGACCATTTAAATACCGATCGTATAATATAATCAGTAGCTTTATATCCCATGTATTCAAACCATCCAAAAATAATAATTGCAATAATAGCAGTTAATAATCCATTAATACGATATTGCAAACGTCCAATTTTACTTTGCTGTCCATCAATTAATTTACCAATTGGCAATAACGATATCAATCCAATTGATATCAAATAACCAATATAAATTCCAAATGCTTTTAAATTCAAATATGATTGCCATTTTTTTGGCAAATGATATCCATCAATGCTACATTTATTATTCAAACAGGCAATTTGTGGTAAAATAATTGCAGTTGGTAATAAAATAATAAGGCACAATGCACCAAACCAACCGCTCCATTCTTGTGGTTTACTTATAAATTCAAATTCTTTTTTTTCTCTTGACACCGACGTTGATGATGATGATCTCATCATTGTCGTTGATGAATCTGGCAATACTTCTTTTTCATAATGTAATTTTTCAATATCTGGCTCACGTTGAACGGAAAATCCACGTTCTTTATTGTCAGATAAATATTCATACATAATTGTTTTACGTTCAACTGGCAATGATGCAGCACGATCTATTAAACGTGTCGATACTGAACGTTCAGTTTTCATCATATTTGTTAAAATACGTATTGAACGTCGTGTTGGTCCACTTCCATCTTTAATTCGCATTTTTAATGGCATTAAATCTGGTGATATATCATCGTTCAATTCACTCATTGTACTTTGTGAATCTGTTCTCGAGACTATAATTAAAAAATAATACAATCGATATTACACAATGACATTTGAGCAAATAGAAAAAAAATTCTTTTTTTTTTTTTTTTATGTATTCACCTTTTTCATCATCCGATCGCGATACAGATGATGATGTCTGGGATGATTTTGTAATTGGTGAAGTTAATTTACGCGATGGCGATGATAATAATTTTGATTTGGGTGAACGCGCTGGAGATCGTCGACCTGGTGACCTTCGTCTGCTTGGCGATTGTCTACCCGGTGATTTTCTCGATGGGCTTTTTCTTACCACCTTACGAGTTGTAGAACGAGCCGTACTCCTTGAGGATCTTTCAGGCTTTTAATTGAAAAAATATACAATAATTAATTTAATTCAATTTAATACATGAATAATTTTTTTATTGATATTGAGGACTTTCTTGAGCTACGCTAGAGTCAAATGAGTATTAACTTTTTATAAAATTTATTCGAGGCTTGAAAGAAGTTGTAAAATATATTAATAATTTTACAATGATTTATAATTTTTTTTTATATGTAACAATTATTTTTAAGGTATTTATTTTAAAAAATCAGTTGATCCACATTAAAAATTGATTTGACTCCATTTATCAAAATTTACCAAAACAGTTTTAATTATCTTTATTAAAATAATTAATAATTAATTTAAATATTCGTCAACACCTGTTTTTTTTGTAGAGTTATATAAACTACATATTTCAAAGAATATTTTTAAACATTATTTATTATTGTATCTACTCTTACAATATACTTTTTGTGATTTTAAATACATAAAATGCTATTTCTCCATAAGACTCTATGCTAAAAATTTTATTTTTGATCTTTAATAACTTTCTTAAATTATCGATAAGGCGTCTTGAATTTTCAAGTGTAAATAGCTACATGATTCAACTTATCAAAACTAAAAAAAAAAATTTTATCTACTAAAAAGTTTCACTAACAAACGTCCTTAAATATTCAAATTATATAAAATGTTTCATAACTATTTATTAATCTATATTTTTACCTGAATATCATCACCATACACAGTATGTTCATTGCCACCTTCAAATTGTATTCGATATTTATCCCCTTTAGCATTAAGAATTCTTCCTTTCATGTAATTGTCCATATTTGGAACCTTAGCAAGAACTTCTTCGCCCTCGACAAACTTCATTTTGTCGATTTAAATCTACAACAAGAATTAACAGAGCTTAAATATTGATAAAAAAAAAAAATTATTATTTACAATTTATAATTTATTGATTATTCAACATTATTTTTATTTATAATGAATTATATTATTAATTCATAATTTTTTTTGAATAAAAAATTTTAATAACATCAATTGATAAAAAAAAAAAAAAGAATATCATTAACCTCAAAATAATTGGGTTATATTTATTCATTATCAAATATTCAATAAAAAATATTGTACTTTGATAAGAAAATTTTCCTCAAAGTCCCGCGAATAATCTACACGTTTTTACTATACCTATATTGTATTTTCAGTGAAATATTCATCACAATGTGTGATATTATATTCAAAGAAAACATAATTATTACCGTTATATTGTGAAAGAAATAAGAAAAATTATTGTAAGCATTTTTATAGAAGGAATTATTCACATTATGGCAAAAATTTGATTACGATCGCAAAATTTCAACAATATTGATTGGATAACAAATATTTGTATCTAAATTAATTTTTATACATCAACAAAATGCTAAATGAGAATTAACAGATAAATGAAATTTTTTTTATTATTTAAATTCATTACTTACACTTAATTTTATTCAATATAAGCTGAATATGTTAAATCATGTACTAATACCTTTAGCCGATGAATCTAATGTACACAATAGAATTTGCACAGCACTTGAGGTTATAATTAAAGCTGTATTTTTTTTTTTTTTCACGTTAAATTTGTATGCGTTACATTGCATAGACGCCCCGGATTCCATGTGTTCATAAATGCATTGCGATGAAGCCACGCGAATTGAGCGTGGGTCACATGAATTCATCGAAAATATAGCGGGAAATTCAAATATCATTCACGCCATTTTGTCAATATTAAAAATACGAATACAAATAACTACCAAAAAAAATAATTAAACCTTATTGAAATTTGTGTTGAATGTAAAATAATGAGAAATGAAAAATAAAAAAGCCAAGAATTCGAGATTAATTATCCTTTTTATCTATAAAAAGCCATGTTGAAATTGGACTATTCTTAGTTCCATATCCGCCATTCCTTCTTCACTATTCTTTGTTCTTTACCATTTCCGTTTCCGTGCATGCACATTATGTTGAATGTGCGTTTATTTCAAGTAGTTTATGTTCAATTGCAATTTATAATATCAAAAACAATACATTTATTCCAAATTATAAGCGAATATACTTATTTTAAATCAAGTCAATTTTAAGGTTAGGTATTCGCAAAGGAAGAGATAAACTTGAACAGTGAATGATAACAAATGAATCACTTTGATTGAAATTGTCATCTTTATTAAATTGAATATGCGTTTTCAATCCTTCTTATGTTACTACATATCCAGCAAGAGTAAACTACGGATTTCAATCAATAAATGATCAATATTTCATAATATTTATTGATTGAAGTAAATAATATATTCATTGCAACACATAGCTGAAACACTTGATAGAACTACTAAACCAAAGCCCCAAACATATATGATTTCCAAAATACTTGCGAGTCTTTAAAAATATTAAATAGTGATATTACTATTGACATTTTCATCATTATATTAAATGAATGAAAATCATGCCAAACTCAAAAGCACGCTTGTGATTTTTGATGCACATTCTGTAATAGTCATATTAGATTGTCTCCATTTTCCTAAAATTTCCAAAAACATTCAACTCGACTCTGTTCACATCTTTTTGAGTCAGTAAATTTTTCAATTGATATCTAGAAATACATCGTCAAATTATCATGTAACAACAGCGAATGAAAAAAAAATAGAAAAGAAATATTACTGCACAATAACGAATGATCCACGGGCATGTGGAAACGTGAAAAATGTGTTTTCATTAGCGATAGCAACTGTTGCAATGAGCAGAACATGAATTGATTCAAATCCTCAAATTGGAAAAAAATATTTCTCCATATCAATAAAGTACCAATCAATCGGCGTGGAGAATTCATTTATTATTGTATGGTTTGAACGAAGAATAACATTTTTCAAATATGGTACCGATGGTCCACATACGAATGATAATATCGAAGTATAAACAATAACTAAATAAAAAGTAATGCGAAATACAATTATTTCTCACAAAGTAAAACTACTAATTCAATAATTTTAAATGAATAAAATTTTTAAAATACTCACGTGAATATCCATAGGCAATAAATTGTCCATTTTGAATAAAAAAGTTATTACATTAAATCGATTTGTCACGAATTATCTAAAGACGCCCTCTATAAATATACACAAAAATAATTCATACGTGTATATATGTACATGTGCGAAATTGATTGTGCGTGTGGATAAGAGCAAAAAAAAAAATAATAATAAAACTCCCTACTATAATTAGTGATGATGTGATAGTGTTAAAATATAAATAATGTATCCAAATATTTTGATTGCAATTTAATTTAATTATCTAGATAGTGTATTTATTCATTTTTTTTTTTTTCATATGTATGAATAATATACGCAAATATGGCGGCGGAGAATAAATCGAGTTTGCCAATGTCACCATCGGAAAAATCATTAAATGAAAGTATGGTGTCTGATGAAAATGAACAAGCAAGTGTGTCACGTTCACCGTCAAGTTATTCAATACGTGAAGATAAATGGCCGGATTTAGTTGTATCAAGACCAAGAAAATTGGATGCATGGTGGTCACCGAGACGTGAGTTTATATGTATATATTATTCAACACACATAAATATTGTTGTTGGTTGTATAGTGTGAGAAGAATCTAGGAAAGTTTTATTTTGTTTTGGCGGGTATTTTTGAATTGATTTTTAAACCAATAGTGGTATTTAAATCTTGTAAATTACGCACATTAGTATAGGGGATTTTTTTCTTAATCTTTTTTAAATAGCTGTGTTTAATTAGGGAACAAAATAAATTGTAGGATTAGACTAAAGAACCGTAAGTATAAAAATAAATATTATTATGTTTGGTGATTTAAAATTTACTGTTTTATCAGAAAGATTCTGTTACATACTTTGTACTTTTCATTTGATGAATTACCCAATGAGGGCAGCACATGCTTGATGTTTTGATTTTTATACGCATGCATATATGTATGTTATGTATACATATGTATGTATTTTGTCTCCTCCACTATTTATTGATTTTCGTAGGTGGAGACAATGTCGGCGGGAAAATCAATATTATCATAATTCGACGACCATTTTCAACGTTTTTTTTTTGTCGTGTCAATTTTCATATTGTTCCAACGTGACATGAGAACAAAAATATTTTCAAACTCACATTTTATCTGTCATTATAAATTAAATAATGATAATTAATTAAAAAAGTATTCAGAACAAAAATTGTTAAAAAATTAAATAATTATATTTATTATGTGATATCGCACAAAAGGGATAAAAATAATTTTATTCATGAATCAACAATAAAATTAAGTTTCATTTCAATAGAAACAACAAAAAAAAAATTCATTTTTTTCATTATTGTGAAAACTGATTGATAAATATTTTAAATTCACTTTGAAATGTCAAATAAATTTTGAATAAAAAATTAAAAATCCAATAAGTAAATAATAAATATCAAGGTCAAGTGTTCGAGAAAAAAATTGCAATAAAATAAAAAAATAAGTCGCAAAATCACTGGATAAAAAATATTATATATAAATATATATTTAAATACACATTAATTCATTCAGCGAATAAATATTTATTCTAAAGAGACAATTGTCTCTCATATGCGTCAAGAAATCGAAGCAATAGTAAATCTACAACCACCGGGTAATATTCAACACGGTGGTATAAACATGATTGAACAAGACATGGCTGGTGCACAAGACACCATTTATTTGTGCAACTTTCGTGTATCAGTCGATGGTGAATGGTTGTGTTTAAAAGAATTACAAGACGTGGAATATGTATCAATGCAAGAATCAATACAACGATCACCATCGCCACCTTTAACTCTCAGTGGTATTAATAATTATAATCATCAACATCATTACCTACATCATCACCATAATAATTGTGTTGTTAATCAAGAATTTCAGCACTGCGCTAATATTCAACAGCAATCTGAGCTTTACGATATTTTTTCGCCAATACAACCAACACCAAATCACAACATCTCAAGCTTGTGTTTGTATTTATTGCTTGCAATTAATTTATTTATTTCTCCCCCTTATAAATATATATTTCTAGTATTTTTATTTACAATATATTTTCCACAAGTGTTTTTTTTTTTATTCAATTCCAAAATTATTCAAATTTCAATTTAAATCCGAATTTATAATTATTTTATTTATTTTATTTTTTATTAATTATCGCTTTAATTGCTTGATGTGAAATTACGCTGATTTTAATTTATATTAAATTACGCATTGGTTGATATCGAGTGATAATAAATTAGAGAGATAGCGTCGGTAGAAAATTAAATAAATAAATTATTCTCTGTATTATAAACAAACAAATGTTTTTTTGACGATTATCAAAACAGTTGTCTTTTTTTTTTTCTTTCCCATTGTTTACAGCACGTGATCCAGTTATAATTGAACGAAGTAATCTCGTTAATATATCGAAATTAATTGTTAAAGAATTAATTGAAACGTCATTGAAATATGGTCGAATGCTTGATTCAGATCATATGCCATTGCAACATTTTTTTATTGTTCTTGAACACGTATTGAGACATGGTCTACGTCCGAAAAAGGTACAATAATAATGGACAGTTATAAAATATTCAAAATGAATTATTCATTTAATATTAAACTGATAAAATAATTTTGATGTATTTCCAGGGTCTTCTTGGCCCGAAAAAGGAATTGTGGGATATCCTACAATTAGTGGAAAAGTATTGCACAGAGGCACAAGATATTACATCGAGTATTCGTGATTTGCCAACAGTGAGGTAATTAGAAAAAGAAAAAATTTTGAAATCAATTAATAAATCATGAATAAAATTATTTAAAATGTTAAAAGGAAAAAAAATATTCAGGTCCATTTTTTATTTAATTTTGAATGACAAACATGATGTAATATTTTATTAATATATATTATTTATAAATAATTAGGACAGCTATGGGTCGGGCACGTGCTTGGCTGCGTATGGCATTGATGCAAAAAAAGCTTGCGGATTATTTGAAAGTATTAATTGACCATCGTGATGATTTATTGTCAGAATATTTTGAGCCAGATGCATTAATGATGAGTGAAGAAGCAATTGTTATTATGGGTCTTCTTGTTGGACTTAATGTTATCGACTGTAATTTTTGCGTCAAGGTAATAAATAATTGTAAATTAAATAAATTTATTTTTTCTGATTCAATTTATGTTAAATAGAATTTTAATTAATTTTATTTTTAATTATTAAAATTTATTTAAGGAGGAAGATCTCGATTGTCAACAAGGTGTCATTGATTTTTCATTATATTTACGTAATAGTAATCATATTCCTGGTGATTCACCAGATGATGAACTGGAGAATGATAATATGACAACAGTTCTCGATCAAAAAAATTATATCGAAGAATTAAATCGTCATTTAAAGTAAATAATTAATTTTATATTATTGTATAATAATTATTATTAATTTCTAATAGGCATTGAATTAATTTATTGCATCTATTGCATTGGGTTGAAAGTATTTATTTAAAATGTGGAGGAAATTAGTTGAAGTATTGTTCTTTTTCATTTTTTAATTTTAGTGCAACTGTTCAGAATCTTCAAGCAAAAGTTGAATCATTAACGACGACAAATGCATTAATGAAAGAAGACTTGGCGATTGCGAAGAATAATATTTTATCGATACATGAGGAGAATAAACAATTGAAAAGAGAACTTGGAATTGAAGTGAAAGACACAACAGAGGTGAATAAATTAAATTAAATTAATTTTTAATATAAAACTAAATGAAAATTTGATATTATTGAATTGATTTTTCTTTTTGTTTTTTTTTTTTTTTTATTATTTTAGGGTGGTAAAATACCGATTAAAATTACGGAGACAACTACAGAGATTGAGGAGTTACGATGTCGCGTTGATATTGAAAGAAAAGCAAAATTAGAAACGGAAAAAGAGCTTGAATTACAGGTTAATTTTAATTTAAAAAATAAAACTCAATTAAGAATTTTATTTTAATTTATTTGTAATGATAATTACAAATTTATGATTTTAAATTGGGGGGTATTTTTTTCCTCACTGAGCAGGTTAGCATGAAATCAGAAATGGAAGTTGCTATGAAATTACTTGAAAAAGATATCCATGAAAAGCAGGATACAATTATTTCATTACGACGACAATTGGAAGACATAAAATTAATCAATTTGGAGATGTATAAAAAATTACAGGTGAATAGAAATGACGAATATTGATAATAAAATTTATCGCATGATAATAATTTATTATGTTTATTTTAAAAAATAATTTCAATAACATTCCTCACTTTACATTTTATTTTTAATATAATAAATAAATTATTTTTTATTTTTTTCACGTAAATGAAATTTAAAATTGCACGAAAAATTTTTTTTTTTTATTTATTTACTCTTTTTTAAACTATGAAAAAAAAATTTTTTTTTATTGTATGACAATATGGTGAATGGAAACTAAGTGTTGGTGCATGCTTGTGGTGGTATTTCGAAATATTATAGGAATGCGAAGTGGAATTGACGCAGAAAGGTGAAATGGTCAGCCGACTTCATGCGAAAACAAATCAAATTGGAAAATTATTAAATAATCTTGAGAAATATAATTATTTAATGAAAGACGACTGTGGTAGAAGTCCAACAACACCAAATGCAAATAAAACATTTGTTAAAATAAGTCCATTATCGCCAAAGAGTCCACCGATGTTGGAAAATAAATTTACTACTAATTTATCAAGTATCAACAAAAATAATGCAGTAAAAAATATAACAGCAGCTACAACAGCAGTGGAAGAGGAACAACAAACGAGTGAACAAAATAATAAATCTACAACGTTGCAATTGGAGAATAATACTGATAAAAATCACGAAGATACATTGCAAAAATCAACAACCGAATAAATATAAAATAAATGAATTTAATTCATCATCAGCATTAATAATTATTAATGATAATTATAAAAAGAAGAAGAAGAAGAAGAAGAAAGAGAGAACGAAACCAAGGATATTATTTGTTATACGTTTTCGTAAAATTATTAAGATTTAGGTGAACATTAAAAAAAAAAACAGCCCAAAAATAATTAATTTAAAAGTGATTAAATTAAAAATTTCTCACATTATTTAAATGTAGAATTTAGGGTAGAATAAAAAACAAATTATATTGAAGTTATTGATATTTAT
This sequence comes from Microctonus brassicae, assembly GCA_918226075.1. Taxonomy (NCBI): domain Eukaryota; kingdom Metazoa; phylum Arthropoda; class Insecta; order Hymenoptera; family Braconidae; genus Microctonus; species Microctonus brassicae. Next base: position 5,553,877 of record OW445490.1, read on the forward strand.
ATTTATTATTATATTCAATTTATCAGGCAGTCATTTATGCACCGAAAAAATAAATTAATAATTGAAAATAAAATACGTAAATACGAGAAAAAAATTTTTAAAAAAAATTACGCGTTTGCTCTTTAACATGAAATTAAATTTCACAGGAATGCGAGATTTCGCTCAAGCACAAAACTGAACTGATTACCAAATTGGAGGCTAAAACGAAGTCCATGTCAGACACAATACAAAAAATGGATGAAAAGTACGTTCATTAATAATAATAATCCATTTGTTTTTCCCTTCTTTGAATTTTTTAATTTCAAATACAGTAAAATTGTAATAATAAATTTTTATTTCATTATTGTACGCATTAAATAGATAGTATATTTATGTGTACACATATTATTATACATCTACATGTATAATTAAATTGTTTTCATATGACCGGAAGGTATTTATTGTGAAAATCATTCAAAACTATATATGAATAAATAAAATAAATTAATATTTTATCGCGGACTAATTAATGATGAGACTGTAATTAAAATTGTATTGCGAATTTTTAATTACAATTTATCTCTTTTCATATCAATTTGCAATATAAAAATGAATGAATACTCATAAATAAGAAAATGATTATAGGAAAAAATAAATAAATCAGAGAGAGCAAATGAATACATTATTTAATCCAATATTCATTTGGAAAGGAAAAAAAAAAAACAAAAAGAAAAAGAAAAATTATAATTCGAAATAAAATAAACGTATCATTATATAATATTCATTTTCGCATATGAAAAAAAATTGTTATGTGAGAGCTTGTACTGTGAAAAATAAATTTAACACATGAATAATACTTTTTTCTTTGTATTAATTACCCTCGAGGATAAAATGAGAATAAAAATTTTATTATTTTTATTTGAATATTTTAAACAATTTTGAAAATGTTCCTGGTAATTAAAATGAAAAAAAAAAAAAAAATCTTGACAAAGATTTTAATTATTAATTTTTATTTAATTTAATTTTGAATTTAATATTCATCTTTTTCTTTGTTGAATTATTTTTTTTTTCAAAGACAAATCTTTGCTATGAATTCATCTGATACGCGAGAAAACTTCAGCCCTGAATAATTTAAGATGGAAAACTTTAATCTGATATCTAAAATAAATTTCCTCCGTTAGATAAACAGAAAAATTAATAAACTAAAAACAACATTTTCATTAAACTCCCTTGGAATATTTATTTATTTTTATTCATAACAAAGTAAAGTTTTGGCGATATCTGCGCAATACCCACTGAATATTTGCAGCAGATTTTATTATTGATTGTGCACTAGCCGGTATATAAGGTCTCTCGCGAATTCGTCTACCATTTACCAGTTTTATTTTTATTTATCATCACGATTAAATGAAATATATTTTTTTATTCCCAATCATTCAAGTTCCATTAAAATTAAATTATCTAACCAATGATATAATAAATAACGATTTCAATGTTACATTATTTTATAAAAATAAATTTTCTGAATTAATTTGTTATATTATTCATTTTTATTCTATCAAAATATTTTTTTATACTTTGGATAATTTTTAATTTATATTTTTTATTGTTATTTACATTATCAATTATAATATCCGATGATTTTGGCGCAGGTGTAAAGAGATTGATGGTGCACGAACAGGAGTTGAGGAACGAATGAGAATATTAGGTGCTGAAGTGGCAGAAAAAGAAGCACGAGCGAATGGAGTTGAAAGGGAATTGCGAGTTGAACGTGAATGGCGTACTTCACTACAAGAGTCATCAATTTCAACCGCAGAAAAAATTTCTCAACTTCATCAAGAGATTGATCAATTAAAACAAATACAAACGGTAAAAATATCAAATGATTAAAATTAATTTAATAAATTAGTTTTAAATTTTTATTTATTAAAAAATATTTGGATCACCCACTTCATTTTTAAGTTAAAAAAAAATTCTGAATTATTTTTTTCTAACTTCAATAAGCACAAAATAAATTCAGTTTTCCTCCTGATATATTTATTTAATATTAGCAAGTAAAAAAATAAAATAAACTCAGAAATTTATAATAAATTCAGCACTTTTGTACTGAAATTAAAAAGAAAGTTTTGATAATTTAATTATTATTTTTTTGTTGATTCAATGACGAGTACAGAAATATTTGGGATTGCAAGAAGAACATTATGCATTGCGTGAAATATGTGCAGAGCAAGAGCACACACTGGAAGAATTAGGTGTACAATTGAGTGAAGCAAAATTAGCAGCAGTTGAATTACGTGAAGCAGCTGACAATGCGCAACATCAGGCAAATCAAAATGGCAATGCTACTTGGACAAATGATCGGTTGGCAACACATTGCAAGGGTTGCAATCGTGAATTTAACCTAACTCGTCGCAAGGTATATACGTCTACATATATCTGTAATCAAAGTTTTTAATTGATCCCTTTCACACATACACACACACACACACACACACATTCATTATCGCCTGAAACCATCATCCCTTTGTAATCTTAAATTTGCTCTTTCTTTCTTTTTTTTTTTTCTTCCTTTTATTCATTCATTCATATGTATATACTTGAAGATTTAACAACTTGAACTTGGAGTAGAGAACCCAGGGACTTCCTAATCGTTCGTTTAAATGCGGCAATTATCCACTCTGCTCCTTCAAGATAGAAATTTTACTCTCGCTTCTCTTTCAAAGTAAAGTCACTTGGATAAAGTTAGGGAAAATTTTAACCGATCATCGAGCAAGAAAAATTTTTAAAGATGTTGAAGATGCGAAATCAAGATATTTTTTTGTTTCTTTTATTTTATTTTTTTTTTTTTGTAGTAAAAAAAAAATTAAAGCAATTTTGTGAAATTATTTTTCATAATTATTGATATTGATTTTATTATTATTGATTCGATTAATTAAATTTTATGTTTGAATTTTGTTTTTAATATGGCTTTAATTTAAACTTTTTTGTTTTTTGTTTTTTTTTTTTTTGTTTAATGAGGCGATAAGAAAATTATTGGTTTAGTTGAAGAGAAATTAATGATTGGATATTTTTATGGAGCAGTTTTATCTGTGATTTTATGATTTTATGGAAGATTTTAGCTATTGTGAAAGCGATTTAAAGAGAGAAAATTATGGAAATTGGAATGTTTTTATTTCAGCTTGGAAATTCATTAAGAAAAAAAGTAGTACTAAAAGTGAAAAATATTCAAAAAAAATCGCCATTAATAAAAAAATCTGCTTTTAACAAACTCAAAAAAAAAAAAAAAAAAAAAAAAATTCAAAAATCTCAATAAAATTATGTCCATGACTTCACATCATTTGCCTGATTTTTCAAAACATAATAAAAAATCAAATACAAGATAAATTAATTTCACATCTCTGCCCTAAATATTTTTATTTTCTAAAAATATATTTTTTTTTTATATATATTTATTTTTATTTCTTCTATTCAAAATGGCATTTCAATTCAACGAAATTCCGAATAAATTTCTATATATGTATGCATGCACATTTTCCGACGTGGGACATAGATGGACATGCATATTCACGCCATTCAACGTAATAAAGACGTTGCCCATCCGGGAGCTATAAAATAGCGTTTGGGTTTTGCACCCTCTTGCCTATACATATGTGTATGACTTTTAACGTATTTCTTTCCCTTTATCCCTCATCCGTTAACCGCAAGGCATATATCGTCCGTAAAATGAAAGCTGCAAGGCTCTAAGTTATTGCATAATAACACGTCCGCCGTCTTTGTTAGTCTACTCCATTTTTTTTTTTTTGTTTTGTTTCATTCTGTCCGTTATATTACCATACTGTTTAATATAGAATAGCCGCTAGACGGACGAGCGGACACAGCAAAATATATTTAAATACATATGTATATGTATTTTCCTCATGACAGGAAGTAAATGAGAATAAGCAATGTGTGTTCATACGCGCAAAGGCAAAATTAATTAGCAACCATGTGTAATTTTGAATTTTCAAGAATAATAGATAAAATTAAATTTAAAAAAAAAAATTAATTTGATATATAATATTAGGAGGAGGGAAATGAAATAATTATTGTGCGAGGGGAAAAAAAAAAAAATATTAATCATTATATTTATAAGAATAAATCCGCCATTAAGAAAATTTATATGAATATATTATCCAAATTATTTTCTTGGCTCGCGAAAAGGAGAGTATAAAATCGCATGATTTATAATCGTCTTGGGGAGGATTTTGTTCTCCAAATAATATATAAGTCAATGTCAAAAATAGGATAGAGAAAGAATAATAAAAAAGGAGGGATAAAATAAACGTACAAAAAATTATAAATTAATTTGTGTGGAGGAAAAAAAAATTTTTTTTCTGATTTTTATATTTTTTTTTTTTCTTGAATTTTATATTTGATTAGTATCAATATTTTATAAAAATCAATGTTTTACATTAGACGACAATAAAATATGCGTAAAGTCTACGATTTTATAAATGGATATGCCGTTGGCTTTAATCCAGAATTTTATCTTAATGTTATTTTTAGTTATATAAAAATGTTATAAACCACACTCGCGACATTTTCAGGATAATAAGTCATTCCTTTCATCTATTATATGTATATTGACGGTTTCTATAATTAACTTTAGACGAAAGAAAATCGGTTATCGGAGAAGAGACAGCGTGGATTTTATTTTAAAATAAAATGTAGAATCGTATAATAACCACTCGGAGTGAGTACAAGTGAATGGGAAAATAAAAAAAAAGGATAAAAAGAAAAAATGAAGTTTGGCGGTGTGGCGTCTTATTTAGAAATTCAATTTAAATGCGCGTATATCGGTATGAGAAGTGATAAAAAAAAAAAAAAGTACGGTATAACGACGAAGAAATTCTCCCTCTTTTGGAGATTTTAAAGAACGTTAACCTTCGTCTACACCGCAGTCCTTATAATGGCTCTGCGCTATTTTCCACAAAAAAAAATCGTACATATATATATATATATATATGTGTGTACGTAATCGGTACGATTTATGAGGTTAACCCTTTTTTCACCCCTTTTTTTCATTTAATAAACTCCCGTGAATGGAAGAATTTTTTACCAACTCAATTTCATTTTTTTTTTCTTACTAATGTATCAATATTTAAAATTCTTCTATCTACTATTTTTTTTTACCTTTAAAACACTGAGAAAAATATTGGATTATACTTGAGACTATTATATTATGGAAATTGTTAAATCGAGGGGGGATTAATAATTTAGTTGATGAATTCTTCTGAAAAGAAATATGTAATTGAATTATTGATTAGTATTAATTGTTTTACTGAAAAAAAATTCACTCGAAATAAATTAATCGTTAATTTTTTATTTCATTGCATTCAGCATCGAATCAATAAAATAAAATATTCATTCATCTTAATAATAAATTAATTTAATAATTTTAATATTAATATTATAAATTGGCAGAATTTAAATCAATAATTTTGTCAGTGAAGAAATAATTATTTAATTTGATTTTATTTTCATTTTTCATACTCATTGTATGTATACTTGTTTATAATTGTTTTTTTTTTTTTCTTGTGTTACAGCATCATTGTCGCAATTGTGGGAAAATATTCTGCAATGCATGCAGTGATAATACAATCGCAATGCCAAATTCAACTAAACCAGTACGTGTGTGCGATGAGTGTCATGTTTTTCTTGTTGGTCATTATTCAGTAGTTCAGTAATTACAATTTGGTGGTGTAAAAATACACATGCATATATATTTATATAAAGTATAGGGCCAGATGACACGCAAATATATACAAACAAATACATAGACAGGGTAGGACAACTGTATGGATTTATTTAAATATATCTGATAAAATTATTTTGTGGAATTTTTAAAAATAATTTTTTTATCTCGGACAGTAGCACTCCACGAATACTTTGAGCTTTTTTTAAATTTAATTATTACACTGACGAAGCTCAATGTTGAGATAATATTAAATAATTTTTTATTATTAATAAAATACTGTGGAAACTTTTTTTTTTTTTTTTTAAATTTCCAACTTTTTTTTATAGAAATTCGGATATATAAAGAATAAATTGCTGATATATTTATTTTTAAATGGATTAATTTAATTGGATGTGCGGAAAATTAATTATGATTGATTGAGTTAATTAATTGAATTATTTAAAAAAAAAATTATTTATCTATAAATCAAATTAAATAAGTTAAAAAGTTCAACTTATTTTTTCTCATTTTCTAAATTATTTGTTACATATTAATAATATAAATAAATTTTTTTTTCTTTTTAATTTGTTAAAATATTCGCAAATAAAGCTTGAGTTATTATTATTACTATTGACATTGTTAATTCACTCGCTTCAAAACGTTTAATAATGAACAAATAATTTAATTAATTAATTAATTATTCCAATTGCGGAAACAAAACATTTTTTTTTTCCTTCATTTATTACACAATACTTCCAATGCTGCCTTTTAATATTTAATAATACTGTCCAATATCGTGGATTATTGTTGGTTCTAATTGACGATATCATTGTACGTACGGTAAATTTATTTAACTATTGATTGCACACTCAAAAACGTTTGAAAACAACGATTGAAATGCGTTGTTGTTGTGTTTGGGATATTTCAAGATTATTTCCATTAATATTTTAATACGAAAATTATTTGATGATTATCAAATAACAATAACACAACCATCGAATAAATCCAATGATCGTAAAATTCATAAAAACCGTACAATGAACACGAAAGCAAAAAAAATAAAAAAGTAAACTAAAAATATAAAATATAATAATAATAAATCTGTAAAATTAATAAAAAAATATATTTTACATTTCTGAAATTTACATCAATTAGTTTTTTATTATTCCTTCATCCACAAAGTTTAATATAATTTTTTTTAATAATTTTCCCATATAAAAATAAATCAATTGTGAATGAATCTATAAATAAAAAAAAGACAAATTTTTATTTCTCAATAACGAATCATTGAATTATTAATATTTAATATATTCATCATCACCAACCCCCTTTTCTCAGAGCATAAATTAATAAAAAAAAAAAAAAAACAGGAGGAATATAAAATTAAAAACAATATTAAGCAGAATTGAAAAACGTGTTGAAAAACATTACACTAAATTTGTATAACAAAAAAAATAAAACAAAGTGAGTGAAGAGACGAGTTGAACCCTCACTCCTCATCTATCTGTAAACTCGTCGGTTGTCTATGACTTTAGAAAGCTCGTTAGCTCATACACAAAATGATAGAGAGAGAGAGAGAGAGTGGGAGATTGTTAAATGAGGGTAAATTGAAATCGATCCAAAAGTCTGCTCGTCATATCGATCGTATTTAACACACGATCATCAGACAAGTTTTCTCTTTATCCACAATGCACGCTGTATATGTATTCAGTTGATATAAAACCCTCCCTATAAACCTCTTGGTAAACCGGATGACGTGTTAGACTTGGACACGAAGCAATAAAGGGAAGAAAGAGAGTATGTAGCAAGACGCGCTCGAATCGCTATACTTTAAACGTGAATCGATAATACTGTGTTTGGATTCACCGCAAAAGCTTTGCCATTATAAAAACACGATTTAGAGAAGATGTGGATTTGTATTAAGGTGAATATATACGTAAGTGTGGGTATTTGTTCATGTGGTTGTGTGTGGGGTTTGTGGATAGAAAGCTGTTGCGAATGGAGAAATTAAATATTCATCAATATACTTTTTCTTTCAGTTTATTTAATAATTCAAATGACAGATGAGATGTAGCAAAGAACTCAAGTGAAAATCTAGAGGAGAATATTAATACTTTCATTTATTATTTTGATTCTTATTGTATATATTTTTTTTTTTTTTTAATGGACAATTAAATAATGAGTAATGATGATTAGAAATATAAATCTGTTTATTTTATTTGAAGAATTTTAGAGTAGAAATAAATAAATTATTTGAAAAATAATGAAAAATTTATTTGGGATAATAACTAATAATTACTTTCAATAGTAAAAAATTAATATTCCATTTCATGTACCGAAATAAAATTAAAATAATTGAATCATTAGTGATAATGTTTATTAAAATGTCTTGAGCATTTAATTAAGTAATAATTGCTCAAATTAATAATAAAAATAATTCACATCACACGAAGAAATATCGAATAAAAGCTCGGAGAAAATTATTTATAAATCAAATAAATCGAACAAAAGATACATATTATTATCTTGAAGAATATACAAAGCCTCACACAATGGATCGTGTGCTAGAATCATTAATAATAAAATATTATTTAACAAACGATCCTGCACCCATATGCATACAAATAAGTATACATATTATTTTTTTTTATTTCTTCTAGTTCATATTTTTACAATTTTTATTTTTTCATGTTATGTCTAAACATTTTATTGTCTGTAATAATACATCACTGGAGCTTTATCGAAGCGATTGTAAAAACAATGTGAAAGTTGTATTAGTGTAATAAACAATAGAAACAACTGTTTGTTTCGTAGAAAAAAAAAAGAAAATATGTAAGGGATATTTTAAATTAGCAATAAATAAATAATGACTTTATACGTGAGTTATTTTACATCTCGCAGTGAAAGATATTCAGTAGTGAATAATATGAATAGTCAGACACGTGCGCGCATGCGCTGTTTGCTTGGCGGGAGAGAACGTACGTTTCGCCAACAAAAAGACACAAAAAAAAAAAGGGGAAAAAAAAATACGCCACGGCGCTTAGCTCACGGCGTCAGTTATAACCAAGAACAGTTAGTTGACGATCGCGCGTCGTGCAAGTAACATCAACATATAAATATTATTTAAACAAATAAAATGTTTTTTCACGCGCTATTGTTTGTTTGCATTTGTGCGTCTGCTGTTACTGCATTAAGCGATCCCGGAGCAGGTAATAAATAAATTAATTAATTGAAATAAATAGAATTAAAATGAAAAAATTTTGTTTTGATAAATTTTTCTTTCTCATTAAATTCAAAAGTGAAATAAACACTATTATCAATTATAAATTAACACTTGGATATAATTAATGATTAAAACAATAAAAGGGAGAGGAAAATAAAGAGATTGAATAAATAAAATACTGGAATAAAATTGTGACTGACAAATGAATAAAGTCAGTGAAGTTAATTAGGCAAAATAAATTGAAATGGAGAATTGGAGGAAGATTAAAATCAAGTCTTGTAACTTTGCTTTAGACTATTAGTCACTTGTCGCCCTAAGGTATATAGAACTAAGTTTTGTATTTACACATATATACATATACACATGTGATTTATATACAAATATATATGTGTATGTATGTATGTATATTACATATAATTCAAGACGTTGTTAGTGCACGGTGGGATATAAGAGAAGAGAGAAATGAGTGCTTAGCTCAAGGGGATTTTACCGCCACAAGTTATATACATTGAACTACAAATAAATATATTTGTATATACAATTGTAAAACGTGAATAAACATGCACGTTTTATTCATGACTATATACAATTGTGCATTGTAACTGATATCACATTGTGGACATTGTTTTACTTTTATTCAATTTTAAGATTGCAAGGAAAAAAAAAAAAATTCTTAAAGACCTTTCATGTTAAAGTCTATGATATGGTGTGTGTTTGCCAATTAATTGTTTCTGCCTGTTGGTTTTAGTTTAAGTCCAATGAACTCTCACTTCACTTCATGTATTTCTTTCCGTACAGAACTAAGGAAGGACTTTTGTATATAGTCCATCGCGTGATAATCAGTCTCAAGTATGGTTAGTTGCTTTTCTGTATGTGTATATCTGGGCTTTAGTTGACATGGAAATAACCACCGTTGAACCGCTCATCAACGGATGAGACAACAAATATTTTGCATTTTATGTATGAATCCCTCGAATTGTTGTTTATGTTTGGAATAATTTATATGCTGGAAATCCAGGAGGATTTAATGTAGGTTGATATATTTTAGTCTTTTTTTTTATTTTTTATTTTGGATTGTTGAAATTAAAGAAATTTTTTATGAATTTTATTAAAGGAAATTAATGTAATGTAGTTGAATTTTGCATTATTAAGGGATGATTTGATGTGAGATTGTTCAATACGGAGATGGGATAATGCAAAAGGGTAGAATTTTTTTTTTCGCTATTTTTGAATAAAAATTGTAGAATTTTGGTTCGTCGTTGGACTTTTTAATTTTGGAGATATTGACCTGGGGGTTGAAGCTTTTTTAGGACAGTGGGTATTAATGTGGGACAGTTGAATATAATTCTTCACAACCCTTAAAATAAATGGGATGATGTCTGTGAATTTACTGAAGTCAAAAAACTTTTACGCATTATATTTATCAAAAAAAAATTGGCCTTTGTTGTGAGCTACATATTTCATGAATAAATAAAAATATGATGTAATAAAGCTCTGCATTCAAGCATGTAAAATTCAACTCTCTTGTACCACTTTAAAAAGCAGTAATGAAATGGATAATACATAAAAAAAAAAAGATCATTTTTCACTATTAAAGCTCCCATAATTTCATCCCCGTCACTTTCCTAATTTCAAATCTACTAAAACTTTTAAAATAAGTGGAATATAAATTCAGCATATTCAAAAATAATTTTATTCATCCCTTATTATATCAATAAAATTCAAATTCAAGTTATCAAAAGTAGTAAAAATTAATAATCCCTCAGAAAATAAAAAAATAAATTTCTAAAAAAATAAAATTCGAAACTAAATTCTGTTTTTTTTTCACTTGACAACAATTCAAAAAATATCCTACTATAAAAATCTCCACATACCCTATTTATATTTTACTTGAATCTATTTCCAAAAATTGTTTCATCCCTTACTAACGTTTATAATGATAAAAAAAAAAAAAAAAAAAAAAAAAGAAATGATTAATTCAATTAAACTTCGAAGTGCAAATTAACTCTCTAACTTTATGTCACATATAAAATTATTTTTATATCGTTGGTTTAAATTATTAAAAAATAAAAAAAATATATGCATTCTCAACTCTATTTACGTCAGTAATATCACCTGTCAACGAGGTTGGATAGTGAAACTCGTCTCTCGCTTCCTCTACTTATTCCACTGACTATATATACACATACAAAGTAAAGAGAGAATGAGAGAGTTGTAGAGTTCACGCGAGTTTGCCAACGATAAATTCACTTTGTGTGTGGAACGTTGAAGACCCATGCATCCGCGCCGACATTTGGAGAGAGAGTGCATTCACCAATCTCAGTGATAATAGACCCTGTTCACGCCAACCAGTTTCGATCCGATTTCATACAAAATGAGAATACTTAGATTATTTTTTTCTTTCGACTCAAACCAGAATTTTTTTTTTTTTTTTTCTCTATTTTTTTCATTATTTTATTTCAATTTCACTAACTTTTTTTTCTTTCTTCTTTCAATATATTTCTTTATTTTTTATTATTTCATCCCCTCATCATACGTGAGACTCATAATAATTAGGTAATTACAAGGGTGTGTATTATTACTTGTTGTTATAATAAAAATTTTATTTCATCATTTATTTACTTTCTGATGTATTGAAATTGAATTAAAAGCAAATAATATTTATTTATTACTTATTGTTATACTAAAAATTTTATTTCATTATTTATTTACTTTCTGATGTATTGAAATTGAATTAAAAGCAAATAATATTTCATTAATTTTTTTCCTTTTATATCACAATTAAATGATATTTGAAAATCAAATTATTTCTATCGTTCCATTTTCATTTTCATTAATGTCGTAGTAAATGCCAAGTCATTCAATGACATTTTGGTCATATGACAGCAGACATATATATATATATATATACATAACAATCATCCATTTGTCATTTACATTTTCATCATTCAGTTAACTATAAGTTATTTCATATCACTTGAAAATCCAATCAATATCTATTTTCATTGATTAAATGTTGAACGAATAAATAATTAATTTTCTACTAATATTTTATCAATGATAAATATTAATTTCCATATCAAATTTTCCATCATATAAATTAATTAATTTAATAGACTGATAGTTCACTGATCTACTAAAAAAATATTGATTCAATCATATTTTTTTTTTTTTTTTCATCATATAATAATTATTATTCATTTTCTTTTCTGTTTTGGTTCGACGCTTGCGAGGGAACTTTGGAATAATTTCGTATCGCAGAGGAGTAGATATAACGTAAATAATTAATAGCCACATAATGGATGTATCGATATAAATGTTTAACAATAGAATTCACAGATATAGTGTAGGGAATATACATTCACGAATCGAAGAAAGAAAATGAATAGAAAACAAAAAAATAATGATAACTGTGTAGATATTCACATTTTCATTGTACCAGATGTCAATACTCACATATTTATTCAATGTGGTAATGTGATAATTTATATATGCACTGTAGATACAGTTGAAGAATAATCATAAAGAAAATTAGAGCAAAAGTGTATAAAGACATTAATATATTTATTTAATTCGTTTCGTATTTATTTCAATTGATTAAAAAATTTTCTAAAGGTTCTAATTGCCTTGTATTTATATTTTTAACTTGTGTAAATATAACCTGACCGGTCAGTCATTTCTTTTTATTTTATTTTTATAAATATTTCCATTTTTGCTAGTTGTTTTATTATATCTCATGTTTATTAATTATTTGGTGTTGGCCCAGATTTTTTTTTTTTTTTATATTTTTCTCTACACTCTTATCTTGTTCCAATTTCTTTTTTATTTTTTCTTTCATCCCAAGCGCGTCTTTGTTTTCACGGCCGTTGGTAAATTTTTTAATTTTACAATTTGTTTTTCTTCTTTGTATTCTTTAAAAAAAAAAAATTTTCTGTAGCATACATACATAAAAATATGTATATTTTTTATTTATTTTCAACGGTTGAGTTTGCAGATGTTTTTATATAAATTCTTTAGTTATCAAATACACAATGGTCAAGCTAATTCTTTACTTCACTAACTACGATAGTGAATAGATAGATAGATAGATAGAGAGGAAGTATGAGGAGGTGCAATATTTGCTCATGAGATTTCACATTTGACTACGTCTAATTCGCAAATAGTAAAACGAAGGGAGAAGGGTTAGGTCCATTTGGACAACAGTTGATGGTTGGTGACGGTGGTGATGTTTGTGGAGTCAATACGTTGTTCATGTACATTCTAGCTTGTCAATTTACGAATGCATGACAAAATATAGGGGTTGCCCCCTTCAAAATCCCCATTAGATATAAAAAAAGAACATAAAAAAAATAATAAAACGAAACAAAAAAGCACAAAAGCTACGAATATGAAATTAAAATTAAAATACTTGAATAAAAAATTTCTCTTCGTTTATATATGTATATAATATATTTCTTTTGTTTTATAATAATAATAATAATAATAATTATTATTATTATTATTATTATTAATATTTCTTTTAATTTTGACACTATCGCACTGAATGCGATTGTGATATTTTTTATTATTTTTTCGACAAAGTGACAAAAAAATTTCTAAGGTCAATATTTTTTTTTTTTTGTAAAGAAAAAAATTAAATAAATATGGAATTTTAATAAATTGTTCCTTAAGCTATTGTTAACCAGAAAAACTCAAGCAATTATTGATTCTCATCATATCTATTTATTATTAAATACAGAATGAAAATTCTGATCAATAAAATTTTTCTTCATTTCTCATTAGTAAATTATTCATTTACTTATCTATCGATAATTATTAATAAAATAGACATGTATTATTTATAATATCGAGTGGCATCTGCATGAATAAATGATGAACACAAATATATAAATCATGCTGTAATAAGTTTTGTTCATCAACTCATTATTCACAAGAGTAAAAAATAAATACAAAGAATCAAAATAATCACTCCATTAAATGCTTTGTTCTCAATAATCCATTGCCAGTGTATACGTGAGTATTTTTTTTTTTCCTACGTTTCTCACACTCTGTCATTACAATTGTAAAATACACAAAAAGAAAAAAAAAAAACCCCCCCTTCATCCACGTGTTTGTATTTACGTTTTGTATTTATATCGGTTGGCAGTCGGTAAATTAGAGAGGAATACAAATCCGAACAGGCTGAACGAGACACTCGTTAACGTTACGCGCACGTGTTGTATACATTTATTACATGTATATAAATCTTTATTCGTTCGTGAATGTGTGTGTATGTGTGTTTGTATTCCCTGATGAAATTTCCTTATTAATATTATTTCCACATTTCGCACGCGCATCATCATCGAGCACTTTATATACACACGAAACTTTCTTTCATCTCTATCAATATCGGCCAATGTATAGTTTTAAAACGTGCAATTGATTGTATCTAAGTGATTAAACTCAGTAATAATTGATATTGATTAATATTCTATCGTATATAACAACCGCATGAAATACGTATAATTGCCCTGAATAATTCAACTATTAAACTTGATCAATATACACAATATTATACCACTTGAAATAACTTTATGTTGAAACTATCATAACGTATATTAATTCCTCCTTTGTAATTCGCGTATTAATTTTATTCTGTTATATAGAAAAGAAAGAATAATAGATTTAAAAAATTATATATATTTTTTATTATGAATTTAAAATGATATGAAAATTTTTATTAAAAAATTATCAACTGTTGAATAATTATAATTTTTTTTTTCTAAATATTTAAATAGAAAAGAAATAATTTTCTAATAATTTATTTATTATTTCTATAAAGTTTCCATATACTATTTCACTTTTCTTTATTCTCCATGTACATTTTTCAATTATTATAAATAATTCATTCAATTAAACTAAATCAACAATTCAATATAAGAAATCGTAAATAAACTGTTTTACATTTTTTTCTCTTTTCATTTCAGTACATTCATGAGTATTTATATATTTATTGCATAGTCGGTCGTCCGTTACGCTCGTTAAAACGAGGGTATAAATTACGATGTGACGAAAAATATGGCGTTCATGAACCTCAAACACAAAACCAACAAAGAATAAACAATCGCTTTTGCGTGAGTGTACAAAGGACGTATATAACTGTAAGACTAATACCAGAGTACATAAAGAGAAATATCTATGTATAAATATATATATTAATAGATATATTATACATATATAAACCTAGACTATATACATTATACATAGAGGTGCGATGGCGCGATATAATATCGTCATTCTGCGAGAGTTTGTCGCGTTTTATGAGACATTTTTAGATGTATCGGGCGCGCTGACATAAAAGCGCTTGGCAAGTGTAACAAGTTTTCTCCATTCTAGATTTAGTCGCTTTTTTGTTATCTATGTCCACGTTGAGTTAAAGTCTATTTCATCCCCTTTGTGTACGGATGTATATTCATTTATATACATGTACATGTACTTGTATATATATTTAGGAAATTTTTTCATGTATACTCTGTACATAATATCACACTCTACTCCCTTAAGCAATATTCCATCCACGTTATACTAACCTCACTTTAACTTGAAGCAAAATGAATGAGATGTAAACAACCTCTCATCTCTTGTTGAGCACAATCGCGAGCGCATATCGCTACTACAATTTTTTATATTTTATTTTTATTATTATTAATATTATTATTTTCCTTTTTTTTTTTTTTTTTGTGAGCTTTTGTGTATTATCCCCTCGCGTTTTTATTTTTTATTTTTTATTTAGGAGAGTTGAGAGAATGCGATGGAAGAGAGGCAGAGGAGGGTGAATAAATGAATGGGGAGGTTGAAATTTACCCTTTCTTCTTTTCGCATTTTTTTTTTTTTTTTTTTTTTTACTCTTACTGCTTATGAGCTTTCTCCACTTCGCATCTGCTCTCTTTAGTCTATGTCGCGCTATATTTTTTTTTTTTTTTTTTTCGTTTTATTTCTTTTCGGAAACGGAGAGGTGGAAAATAAGCTCGAGAGAAGTTACGGTGCAATTCGCGTAAAGTTTAGTAGTGTCTTAAAGTTTTCAAGTTGTTTTTCTCCAGGTATTTTTATTATTTTTATTTTCTTTTTCACGAAATATTTACGTATATGTATATTTAATTAGTTATTTATATATTTATTATTACTATCGATCGTTTGTTTTTTTCTTTTTCTTGCTTTTTTATTATCAATTGCGATTGGATTGAAGTGTTAATTGTTATTATAAATGGTTATTGCTATATAGATTACATGTGATAGTTGGCGTTACATTAACCCCACGATTCGTGTTTATAATGTCCATAGTATATATATAAAAAGTAATTAATCATCATAACTCATATACGTTTAACAGATTTTATATAACTTAAAACATTATATATCATATTTAGCTTGTTTATGAAATCATTTCTCGCACGCTATATCGCTTTATGATCGGTAAATATTGTACATACTCGCAATTAAATGGGACTAAATCACATTAAATCATTTCAATTGGTCATTAAAAATTTCATTTATATTAAAAAAAAATAAAAATAAAATTGTGTTTAGTACATGGAGAATATTACTCTAGGTTTGAAGATTATTATTGCAATTTGAAGTAAAATTAAATTTATTATTGAGTTGAGTAGAAAAATTTTGTTAAGGCGTTCAAGATTAAAATATTCTTCATTTTCGTATGATTATAAATTAATTAATTAATATAACGACGGATATTTAATCAAGTGTTTTCTCTTATTACTTTTATAAATCTGAAATTTGTAATATTAAAGTGAAAATAGTCTTGAAATAATATTATCAGAATTATTTTCATATGATAAATAACCGAAAATAAATCAGGAATATAATAAAATTAATTGTTAATACTATCATCGAACATAACTAAAATATTAAAAATTATTCTAAAATATAACTAAATCAAACTATAATAATTTTTAAAAGTGTAGAAGTGTGTGATAATTAAATTATAATACTCATTGACATGAAAAGCTGGTTTACTTTTGCTATTGATGATGAATTATTATTCCAATTGACAACAAAAGCTCTCTGTGATATCAACATAAATACTAAATCTTGTCATTGTCATAATTTTACTAATACGGAATTACAAAGTACGAGTTTATCTCGATTTCTCATTATTATTGTTTACATATATGTGTATGGATGTATACAATAGAATGGAAACTAAACTTTCAGTTTCTCCGTGTGTTAAAATCACAAATTCCACATCAATAGACTTTATATAATTCCAATATGGCGTCGTTGTCACGTTGCAATCACCCTTTCCAATTTGTTATATAAGTTCATCCAAGTTGCTAGAGCATTATATCTTGATTAGTTAATAAACTTATTCAAACAAACAGAAACTTTGTTTAACATACGCATTTCGATTTATTTGAATTTATATTTAAACAAATTGTGACTTGAAAGATTTTAATAGAGTTCTATATTTTGATGTTTCATTTTGTAAGTTGAAGAAAATATTTATATCATTATTGACTATTAAAATATTGTGTGAATAAATTTAAACAATTTTCATTGAATAACTCAAAATAAATATTTTTATTTGTATTTTATGTTTGTTTTTGTATATATCGCAATATCAATGCTTGTGGATTACCACATTTCACAATGACGAATGTATGATTTGATCGCATAGACCACAGAGTCGATTTCAATATGAAATATAAAAAAATAAATAAATAAATAAATAAAATCTATCCATGAAATTTCGAAATTTTTCATTTGGGAAATGAAGGTTTGAAAATATATCAAAACATTTCGATATCACTCTGGGTCTCGAGTGAAAATACTTTTCATTACCTGAATGGCTTTATAAAAATACTGAAAATTAATAATTTTTTTATAAAACTCTAAAAAACGAAAAAAAAAAAAAAAAAAAATCCAAAATAATTTTCAAAATATTGACTAAATGGCTCAATAAAAATTTGAAAATAAACATATTTTATAAACCATTTGAAAAAAATAGAAATTTTATTATACAAAAATTTTCCAAGAAACCTGTATAAAAAAATTTGAAAAAATTTGAAAATTGATTGGTTTTTATATCAAGTGTTATAATGTAATTAAAAATTAATTGGAATTATTTCAGAGTGTATACAACAAGCATGATAAAAAGTACTGAACCAATCACTTGGCAATTTTTTTTTTTCTCATATATTTTCCCGAGTGAAAATCACAATTTTTTTCTTTTCTTCCTTTCACCCCTCTCTCTCTCTCTCCCTCTCTTTCACCATACCTATATATACACAATTCGCGTCATGTATTGCAGGCTGATGACAGCGACATAATAGCAAAAAGAAAAAAATAATAAAGAAAACCAATTGATGTCAAAGGAAAGTTTAATATTTGCTATATCACTTTGATGTTATTATCTGCAGAAAATTGCTTTTTCTATTGTAAAGGTACATAAATACACATAACTACATATATATATATACATGTATGTGTGACCACTGACATTGATGGTCGACTGCAGAAAAGAAAAATAATTCATAAATTGAAAACAATTCGATAAAATAAATAGAAAAAAAAATAATAATTCACAATATCTTCAAACAAAATAAAATTATGATTCGTATAATATTTTATTCAATCATTCGGATATTATGAGAATTATATTATTTAAATATAAGCATTTGGAATAAAAGCTAAATACTCGTATTATATGACTGATATGACTGGGACTTTGACTATCTGGCGCCACGGACAAAACGTGACAACATCAAATTTTCATTTGCCACGCGCACGAGCGAGTGATCGCGTGTCACAAATTACCAGTATCCGGCGCCGTACTTGCGAGAAAATCGATTTTCATTCAGTTGGCACGGGGGCGCAACTAGAGAAGAGATCTCACACACGAACGCACACTCTTTGCCTCACCCACATAATTTAAGTATGTATATAATAACCTTATTGGCATATATATTTATATAGGTATAATATAAATATAATAATATTTCATAACTGCATTTTCCTTGCACACATTTGAGATAATTATAACTCAAATAAGTCTAGAGTAAAATAATTTTCGCATCATTATTATCATTTATTAATTATTATTAAACTAACAGAATTAATTATTAATAATAAATTAATGATTTTTGGAAAATTATTTTATAACTTTTAATATTCTACCGATGCATTTAAATTTATTATATCAATTTAAATATTTCTAAAAATTATTTATTATTTATTTCACTACAATATTAATATCTATTTGATCTTCTTAAATTCATCATTTAATCTATATATATTATCACTTGAAATATAAAAAATAATAAACCTCCAAAATTCAAATTTTATATTCGTTTATAAAAAAAAAAAAAAAAAAAATGCTAAGCAATTAATATATAGAATTGTTGCTTGTTGAATATCACATAGAGTTTTGTTGAGGAAAACTTGATCGCTGTAAAAGCGGATTAGCCTGTTATTCCAGGGTACACACTTCAAAAAAAAAATATATATATATATATATATATATATGTGTTTTCTCATCGCCAGCAATTTCTCTTTGGTGTCGTGCGGGTAAATTGTCTTTTTTCCCGGAGGAAAATAATTTTGCTCATCGCGTTATCTCTCTTTTTCTTTTCCTCAATCGTTTCCTCTCTCTCTCTCTCTCTTTCTCTTTCTCTCTCACACACTTTGTCTATTTCATCGCTATAATCTTACAGACTATATCAACATGGCTGTAAGTTCTCATCGTCGACAACGCTACGTACCATGACACCTTTGCCTGAATTGCATCCACAAACTTTCGACATTGCTTTACAAAGACCCGATTATTATTATATGTATACGTCTACACATGGGTTTATATATATATATGTATATGTAGTACATAATGTTTATAAGTGCTGGTGAGATTATATTTGCATTCACCTCAAGGCAAACACACGTAAGACACTGGTTTGAGTTAACTTTGCATAGAAAAAAAAATTGAATAAAATTTACCAAAGAATTTTTCTTTTTTTTTATTTTTGTTAAATTGTAAATATATACATGTATATATATATAATTTTTTTTTGAGCTAACATTGAGAAGAAATATTATTTCAAGCAACTGAATTTATTATATTGAGTCAAATATTTGTTAAAAACGATTAATATTTATTTTGAATAAATGTTATTTATTTTCGCATTTAATTATTTTTTTACCATGGAATTATTTAAGATTAATGCAGTATATAATTTAATATAAATTGTTTATAGATGTATTTATTGTTATTCAACGTCACGCATGACGAGATTAAATAATGTATAATTGTTAATTAAAATCCTGGCAAATGTCGTAATTGTTTTTTGGGATATTGTTCCACACACAACGTAATCTCATATTTAAATATATAAAAATTTTTATGAATAAATATAAATATAAATTGTGTGGATGTGTGGATAAATCGGTGTGTGGTTGAAATGGGAATTTCATTATTCGGAGGAAAAAAAAAAAAAAAAAAAAACTAGGAGGGCAGAGGAAAATTAAATAACAAGAGCGGATGGTAGTAAACATGAAAATCACGAAACAATGACGAAAAACAATAAATTTGTTTATTATACATGAGATATTATTGTTGAGCGAATTTTTAGTCACATTTTCATTATTATTATTAATTTTTTTTTTATTATTTTTGCATTGGGATTAATACTATTACTGAATTAAAATGACGAGTTATTAACGCGGATTGATGGATTAATATTTGAACGTAATTTTCATAATATTAATTATTATTATTATTTATATTGTTATTATTATAGTAAATAAAAATATTGCAAACAATTCCCTAATCAATTTAATTGCGGTAATATTACAAAATATATATTTTTTTTTTATATCAATAAATTTGCTCGTCAGTTTATGAAATTTTTGTTAATGAAAAATTTATAAAAAAATATTTTATGAATTATTTGATGATAAAAAATTTTTATTGTACATTATTTAATAGCATAATTAAATTTTTATTGCTATGAAATTTTTGTGTCATGGTATTATTATTTAAATATTAAATGTTGAAAATTAAATATTGATTTAGAATAATAAAATTATATTCTTGTTTTGATGCAATAGCGATTGAAGATTTATTTGGATTCAAATTAGGTCAACAGATGTAATAAAATATTCACTTGACATGCTCGACCCTACGTCAATTATATTTTCTAAAATTATATTGAAAGATAAATTTCTTTCGTATAGTTATGTGAGAAAATAAATATTTAAAATAATATATTTGACATTGTTGCATTTTTTTTTATTGTAAAATTTAAAATTTAACATTGAAAAATATTACAATATCACCCAGTCATTTATAAATAAATAAATATTATCCTAGAAATCATCAAAATTCTGCATAAAATAAAAAAAATTCCTCACTTTCTCTCACACAAAATATAAAAAAAAAAAAATAATAATAACCATTTTTTTTGTTTTTATTCTATTAAAAATTCTACTTGACTATCGCAATAAATTCTTTATGAATTCACAAGCAAATTTCTAAACTCCAAAAATTAACTAAAAATCAATATAAAATTGCAATTATAATTATTTTTTTGGTATCTTTAATTTTATTTCCTTTCACTCTATCAATTTTCAATGCATTTATATCCATCCCATGACAAAGATCTAGGCTCTCATACATTGCGCTTAATACCAAATGAGAGAAGAGAAATGAACATAGATAATATATAATGTCATCGTAAATCACTCGAGTTTTCTTGTCATATATGAAACCCTGGCTTCCATATACTGTCAAATTAAGGTAGCCAATAAATTTCATTTAACATCACCACTCATTAGTAAATTGCTCATAGTGTGAAATCACCGCCCATAGCACATATGTCCCATCACAAATCTTTCTACACATAAACTATGTATATATTATATTATATTTATTCTTGATCCCTATATATGCAGTACACATGATCCCTTTATTCACATCCCTTTTCCGTGAGCTTGGGCGTCGATTCATATCGTTCATGTTCCACCAACATATTTTACAATGTCGGTGCCACGCGCGCACAGGTATATAACAGGTTTATATAAAGAGAAAGAGAGGTTTTAACCCGTGGAATATGTTTAAGTGCATTGCGTGTAAAACGTTAATTCATTTTACGAACAATTTAACAAGGAAAATCTCGTGATGGGTCAATTCGAGTGAGTACATTCGATGTTAATACGAATTGGGTATAGATATATACCCACTGCATGTTTTTAATACATATTAAGTATAAATATCTATGTGAATAATTAAATCTAAATAGCTCTTATTAATAATGGATTAATATACAAATTATTCATTCTAAAATTACTTTCGTGTATTTATGGTGAATGATTAATTTATTTTATGTTATTAATTAATTATTATCTTGGAGTATATGAATTTTTACATTGTAGAATTTATAATTTTTCAGATATTCAATTATTAAAATTATAAATACACCATTTGCTTCATTGTAGAATATATTATTTTTATTAAAAAAAATTTTTTTCTTGTAATTTAACTGGGGATATTTATAGAATTTTTTTTTTTTTTTTTATTTATGGATGGGGAAATTTTGATTTGAAAATATCAGTGGTGTTTTAGTCATTTTATTCTTCTTTCTTCAATTTATTTTACTTTAAAATTGCCTCGAGGTGTTTGGTTGACACCAAAAAAAATTTACTCACATTCATTTAATATTTTATTTTTTTATTTTTTTATATATATGTATTTATGTTCGTGGACATGTCGGGTTTTATGTCCATGTATAACTCTAATAGTCTACGCCATGAAACTTCGCGGTTCGATCATTCGATAATATTTATCGAAAATCGAAATCAATAAGTAATATATCAAAGTTGTACAAAGTCCATTTTACCAACGCATTTTTCAACAAATACATTTGTAAATATATGTACGTGTATGTTATAGAAATAAAAATAAAAATGAGAAAGAGTGCAGAATGGCGAAGATGATGATGAAGAATAGAGAAATATATGATTTGATGAAACGTTTATCGTTATATCACAAGATGAAGAGTAGAAAAAAAAAATGCCAACAATAAATAAGAAAAAAAGTAATAAATTCGTCACATCGATAAAATGTTTTCAAGCGAATGTTTCCATTTGAAAAAAATAAAAAAATAAAAATAGAAAAGAGAAAGGAAGAAGATTAAAACTACTAAAGATAAAAATTTCCTCTTCTTTAACTTCCAAATATTTTCCAACCTAAATTTTTTTTTCCCTGTTTAATTTATTCATTTGTGAGTGAGAGTCCATTATCTTTTGCTGAAGAATATCTATCTTTTTCTCTTCGTGCATAGATAGCGACACCACTCGGTAGTGTATTTATCCTATAAATATGTATATATATACGATAAGCGTTTTATTAAGGTGTGGAAGGTGCGGATTTATCGTCTGCTGCCACACAAATGTTATAAAAAAAAAAAAGAAGAAAAACGCACTCTCTTACTTTCTCTTTCACCCTTTATTCATTGTTTTCACGCGCGTGTTTGCCATTCCCACGCTTACGTTAATTAGTCGGGCTTTAACCCACGTGTGAAAATATAAAATACAAAAAAAAAAAAAAAAATAAAGAAAATTGTAAAAAGAAAATTTTCAACAAAAAAGTTTGAATTTAAATCATAAAAAAACTTTAAATTTATTAAAATAACTAGAAAAAAATTCACTAAATTAATCAAACGTCTATCATTATATCAATAAATTCCTAACCGTAAATTAACCAAAAATTTCTCAAATATCCCTTAAATAAACCCACAATATTTCCGTCATGTCAAAAAAAAAATTTGTATTCTTATACTTAAACTACAAAAATACCCTCCAATTTTTTTTTCTTCCTTTCAAATGTTTATATTTATATCCATCGATAATATCCACACGTCCAGTATATATTAGCACAACGCCGAACAAAGTGACGACGTTGATATAACCCTTATATTTACGCCAAAAGCGTCACGACTAGACACGATATAGTCACGCGATTTCTTTACACACATTTGCACCCCCACACACTCATAAACTTAAAACTCCTATAGTCCATTTGCTTCCCTTCATTTTTACATACTAAAATAATACATAGCCCCATATATAAACCCCCCAAAAAAAAAAAAAAAAAAATTAAATAAAAAAATAAAAATACTCAACTAATATTAAATTCATTCATACAAAATACATTTCAAAGTAGTAAAACAAACATACGTCTAAATAAATACATAAATAAATAAATAAAAAAATCTGAACGAAATATATACATATCTATATATATATATATATATTGTATGCATTGAATACTAAATTATTCAAGTGCAATATCGTTTGCTTGTGAATGCTACACACCGTGCAGACTATGTATAAAGGGACAGATAGAAACCTAGGGGACTTTACAAACCAAACTATCCTCTGATAATAATGTCCAATCGTCTGTCCAGACTCTATATATATATTCAAGTATATATATTTATATACATATACACAGAGAGACATATAATCGATGTCAAACCAGTTCGATTTCCTCGATGCTTCATGATATATGTTCTATCAATTCTTGGTCGCTTCCACGATCTCTTGGCTTGAGACATAATTTGAATCGTTGAGGCATCATCGAAACGCTATTATCCACGCACGACATGATGATTCATCAGTTGAGATCAAAGCCATTCTCATATGTTTCTCTATATAACTACGCATTCACTACTATTACAAATTTCCTGATCGGTTCTAACACGTATACACAGGTGAAATCCCTGTGTATATATCCCTTAATCGTTTGTAGATTAAAACTATATACTCCAGGCAATTGTGGTCTCTATGTATGTTCTATGTAGCTTATTGGATGATATTGAGGAATAGTACAGACGCTTGAATGATTTGTTGATTGATAATTAATTTTAGATGAAGAAGAATTTTTTTTTTTAATTTTATTTGGTGATAATTTTATGGATTGAATTGTTGGATTGTTTTTTTTTTTTTGTTTATCAGAGTTTAATAGTAATTTTTGAGGGTATTTCATTTTCATTTTTAACACATCATTAATATTATAGTTGTCATCGCCCATTTTGCATAAGTCTAATTATAAAAATATCACAAATCATTGATTTTATTATTTAAACAGGATAAAACACGCATGAACGTGCGAAACTTTGGCGTCATTTTTTCCAAAGGATATTTCGTGACTAAAACAACTTATTCCGTTGCCTGAGTGTATATATACCACACATGTATACATATATACAAATACCCGCAGGGGAGATTTTATTATTCATGCGCGATAGTCTTCTTTTCCCTTTTTTTTTTTCTCCTTTCTTTCATCGGATTAATTAATTGTCCCTGAAGACTTACTTTATAGCACACTTGGAACAGAAAAAAAATAATGAGAATGAGAGGGAAAAAAAAAAAAGCTTTTATCAGTTCTCTGTGGCCAAATTTCGTGGGCAATTATTATAAATATTTTTTAGATAT
The DNA here is from genome assembly GCA_918226075.1 of Microctonus brassicae. Taxonomy (NCBI): domain Eukaryota; kingdom Metazoa; phylum Arthropoda; class Insecta; order Hymenoptera; family Braconidae; genus Microctonus; species Microctonus brassicae. The sequence continues at coordinate 5,579,280 of OW445490.1, forward strand.
AATATAATAGTCGAAAAATAATAAATATATATATATAAAAAATTAATAAATTAATGTTTTTTACTTGGAAAAGATTAAAAATCTTTAATGCACATAATACAAAAATTATTAAATTGATTTATTTAATCAACAATAAATTTTGTATCTGTATAAGCTGAATAAATATAATACAGACTCGTCAGTATATAAATAAATAAATAAATAAATAGATAAATAAAGTGGGTTGGATGTAAATTGAGTTTGAAACTCAACGCAAATGAGTTCAAAGAGAAAAAAAAAATTTTTTTTTAATCCATTTTATTTATTTATTTATTTATTTATTTATTTATTTTTTGTCTCTTATTTAAATTCCATTAATTCTATTGCACCCTAGTTTCCATCATATTTAATTGAGTTACGGTCAGGCTTTTACTTTTCTACATTGCACTTTTAAATTAAATACATTCTATATGGATGTATGTATATTAATTATAAACAAATAAATATATCTATGCATATATATATAAACTAATCAATGAGATTAATGTTCAGTGAAATTGTGAACTCACAAAATCGTATATATACAATATAGTTTGTTGTTGTTGGTACCTCGACGAGTTTCTCATTAATTCTTCATTCCCTTCATTCACTCACAACACAAATTTCGTCCTCGTTATTTCTCCTTTTCATTCAGTTTATAAATATATACATACATCCATAATAAATTCGTGAATGAGAAATTTCCCGCGACGAAATTCTTTGTGCCTTTGCTACATTTTTGTAAAAAATTTTTAAACCTCTAAAGTCACTTGAAAAAAAAGGAAAAAAAAAAATAATATATAAAACTTATTTTTAATTTATAACTGGCATAATAATTTACTCCCATTCGAAATAAATAAATAAATAAATAAATAAAATTACAACTTATTTATAAAACCCTTATTTTTATTATTTAATCTCCTTTGAGAGGCAGCTCTCATTCGTCTCGGTAATATTAATGTATATGTCAGCAGACTATACTGGCGCGGGTACACGTTTATTTGATAGATGGTTTATCGTCAAGGTATAAACGTGCACCCGTGATACGTTTATCCCAGGTGTGTATGTGTATAAACATTTAATACATTCTTAACTATAAAAAAGACATTTTGTATTGTTGCTGTCAGTATTCGTACTCATTTTCCAAAAGATATGACAACCCACCAATTGATTACCACTCATAAAATCAATTTCCTTTCATACATTTATATATTTATTTATTTTCAATTATATATAAATTATGTTTTCATACACAATTTAGAAAATTATCATTCAAAATATTCATATTTAAAATATTCAAAATGTTATAATAGTTCCATTATATTTTTGGTTTTTACACGAAAATTCAATATTTAATTCAGAATATTAATCAGAAAGATATTGATTAATATTTATTTCAATTGTAATAATATTAAATATTATATTTAACAGAACTGTGAATTATTTGTGCAATCATTTTTCGTCTAAAAATATATTATCATCGTTATTTAACTCGTCATTGCAATTAAATTACACATTCATGTGACATATTGATTTATTACCAAAGTTAAATTTAAAGAATTCATCAAACAAATTAATTTTTAATAAGAGTTTAGAGGAATTGTAATTCAATTAACCTCATGCGTAATTAAAACTGTCAATATTCACACGAAATCTCTCACTATTTAATAATAATAATAATAATAATTAATTGCATTGTAATGGAGTAGTTGTATACATAGAATTGATATAGAAATTTTCTGAGATTACAAATAGTATCGGTTACGGTTTATTTGCTCGTAGATAGGTTTTGAAATGCAAGTTTCAACCCCCTATTCCATACCATCTCCTTCTTAGTAATACACGAACGTGCTTAGCATTCGAAAATCATTTCGTTTTACTCTATATCATTCTTTCCTGATCAACTAGAAACGAAAATAAAACTACTATAGATATTATATAGTTGTACAATGTACAATTTCATTCGATTTGTTTATCTCCCTCGCATTCTCTTCAAGTTGCGACTTGTACGAGTATATTGCTACTTGTTCATGCGTACAAAATACAAAACTCGTCACTAAATCGCATCATTGACTTATTGTGATATATAAAATTTATAAAATAAATTGTTTTGACAGTGAAGATGAAAAAAAAAAAAAAAAAGCTTTTCTAGTAATTTGTGATTTTTGTAGAATTATTTTTAAAATTAAGGATTTTATTTTTTTTTTTCTATTGAAATTACTGGGACATTAATATATAAAAAAATATAAAAGTATGAATAAAGATAATTTATACTAAATAATTTTAAATAAATAGAAATTTTATAATGGAATTATTTTACAGTCATAAATAATTTTAGTTATTTTTTTATTTTACGTTTATCTAATTATTTAAACGAATTATTTGTTCAATTTAAACAGACTCTATTTTATTTTCCAGTAATAAAAACATAGAAAATTTTTTTTTTTTTTTTTTTTTTAGAGTTCACTTTAATAGGATTTAAATTCACTTCATCAATTGAATTTTTTTATTTTCTAATTTCCCACATGTTTATTTTATTTTATTCCTTTCTTTTTCTTTTTTTTTTTTATACCCTGTCTACTTTGGAAAAAGTTTTTTATTTCATTCTACTTTATTTTATTTTATTTTTATTAATTCCGATCGGAATTGTTTTCACCGTATGGGGTGAATCTCGGGGATTTCTCATGTGCTTACATGCGCAAATACACAAATACGCAAGCACACACATCTATATACATATAGACACAAATAGAAAGGTCATCGGTTGAAATTACATGAGTGCACATTGCACTTTGCGTGAATGTGTGTTTGCAATGTCGTCGCGCAGGTGCAATTGGTATGGTGAACTGTTGAAAGCTCACTCGGGATCTGAATCTGCAACTTTTAACGCACCCTACCACTCTTATTTCACCCACTCTCATGAGAGACACTACTAACAGTGCACGGAAATGTGCGATGTTTCGGATATTTTATTTACCGCACGATACAAATAATTTATTTTTAAATTTAACACTTTTAAAATTTATTCAAAATTATTACGAATATTAATAATATTATTATATTCATCATTTTTATTATTATAATAATTTGTAATGAAACAATGTAGTTGTTTCTTCAAGCGAAAATCAAAAGAGAAAACTGATTAAAAGTTTATTATATAATCATGTCATATTGTCTATTCATTTTTATGAATTTTTTTTTCCACATTTTTTTATTTAAAATTTTTCAAAGCACAAAGTATACTGGAAAAAATTTCTTATCGCATGAGAACCAGGCAAAGTTTTATGTATATATATGTACCTACATATTCTTTTTTTTATTCGACGCGAGCCAATGAAGACTATTTTTCTTTTTCTTTTTTCCCCCTTTTTTTTTTTAATTTGTTTTTACGGGTCTCGCAGTGATGCAGCTTTGTAACTGTTGGCGAAAGAGAGAAATGAAAAAAAATGTAGAGGGACAGAGGGAGAAATAGTTAAGGGTGCATTCGTTGGTAAATGAAGAGTTCGTTTAATCCTCGCTTGACCCGTTTTCTCCGCGAAATTCTCTCTCCGTTAGCGCTTTTTCTCATCCACTTTTGTTTCTTTCTGTCTTTCAGATGATTATATATGTATGTAAAGCGCGTTTTAGATTATTTTTTTTTCAATGTATATATGCTTTTGAATCAACTTTTCAATGGAAGAATGTGAGAATGTATGCGTAAAATGTTGAAGTTTAAAATTAAGAAGAAATTGAGCTTTGATGATTTTTATTTGATTTTTTATTTGCAGAATTACCGAGGTTTGGAAAACCGTTAAATAATTTAACTATATCAGTTGGACGTGAAGCAATATTTACGTGTATTGTTGAGAATCTTGGGCTCTATAAGGTAAGTAGAAAAATATAAAAAGAATAAATAAATTATATAAAGTATCAAAAAATATTTATCAATTTATTTTGTTTATCATAAATATATTTGTGTATTTATTTTTTTCAACTTGGCTGGAAGATTTTGTAACGCGCCATTTAAAGATTAACCGTCAAGACGCCGCGAGGGTAAAGGAAATGATATAATTTCATTAAACAACCCGAAATGACTTCCTGAGCGCGGAAGCGCAAGGGTGGTGAGGAAAAAAAAGTGTGAAATGAGGGGGCGCGAAAGTAAATTTGCTTGCGTTGTATATTTTTTATTTTTTTTATTTTTTTTTTTATTCCTAAATCCCTCTCGCTTTAATATATATACCGCTAAACCTATAATTGAAAGCGTGATGGTAATTTAAAAATTTTTTAAGTGGCAGGAGATTTGCGAGAAAAAAAATTTCACACAAAAAATTATTACACTCGAACATTATTATAAATTTCAATTCTATTTTATTTTTTACTATTACACTATGTTTTTTCATTCTATTTAATTCTTTTTATTTTCATTTCTCAAATTTCATACTCTGCTATTTGCAAATCGTTATTACATTTTTGCTTCAGACATTTAATCCGAAAAATATATGTATTAGAATTTTTTTTTTCTCTATTTTTTTTTTTATGTAGACAATTAAAAGATGAAAAATAATCGCTAACAAAAGAATTTAGAAATGTTTCCATTAAAAAAATTTGCATTTATATAATATTATACCTGTACAGAGTGTAGAAATAAATAAAAAATTTATTTTAATAAAATAAATTAGTAAAAAACAAAAAAAAAAAATATTTGTCGATGAAAATTTTTATTCAAATATTTTTTGCAACTTTTGCAATCTTAAGTCGGCAAAATTAATATTAAAATAAAAAGAAAATTGGTATAAAAGAGATAGCAATGTCAGAAACACACGAACTGTATGAGTGGGGTAATGTTGGGTAAAATAAGGGGGTGGTTCGCTGCTATTTGTACAATACTCCACTCTGCATCCCCAATTATACATTCAACTTCTATCCCAAACCCTTGACTCTTAATTATCCACTGGCTGCAAAATTTTCACTGTACAATTAAATCTTCAACTATATCAAGCATAAAAATTAATTTCCACCTTTTTAATTTCCATTTTTCTTCCAACTATTTCATACTATTCTTCAATAATTTATTTAATTCACTAAACAAATATTAAATGAACATTCAAAAATTATTAAATATAATCCAATAATTAATAATAAGTCCTAAGTTAAAATTTCCCATAATTCTCAATAAATAATGATAATTATTATAAAAAATTTAAGCAAAAACGAAAAATAAAACTGAATTAATATCGTAAAATATCCAACATAAATTTTCCGTCTGAGGTTACATATAAAATTCACTACATTTTATTAATATAATCCCAAATCCCTACATAAAACATTAACAAAACTCATCAAATTTTCATATAACATTTTCGAAAAATTTTCACAGCCATCTTGTCTATGTACAAAATATATATACACATATATACTTTCATTTTATAGAGTCTCTTTTTGCATATTAACATTCACAACTATTAAATATATAAACACAGTAGCAAAGCTCGAGCTTTTTACTCATAAACAAATATATATTCATGTTTATATTGCGACTATCTTGATAAGTATGCGAATAAGATGGAAGAGACGGAAATTCTGAAATGTTGACATACAAGAAACCAAAATATCAAGATATTATTGAGGTTATGTATAATATTTACATCATACACTTATATAACAAATAAAATAGAAAGCTTTTCTCATTACTTCATCGTATAATGTCCTAAGGTTTATTGAGAAAACTTTAAAATAAGATAACCTTGATGTTTATAATTAACAAATTATGATTTTATAATTATTAATGATAAATATTTGTTAACTTCCATTTAATGGAAAATAATTAGTCATATTAAATTTGATTCGTATCGAGGAAACAAATTCTCACTTTAGCAGAGTTTCATATTTTTTTTATTATATGAAATTTTTATTTTTTATTATGTTAACCTTGGCTTTATCTGCAGTGTGGCTTTATCTATGATGCAACAGATAATGCAATCTTGTGGTTCCCTTGATATCAAACAAATTTGAGCTGAAATAATTTTTTTTTTTTTTTTTTTTTTTTTGATGAATATTTTTCGAGATATTATTTTGTCGGTTGAAAGTAGGCCAGGTGCTGTGTGGATTGTGATGTATTTGTTGTACATAGTATTGATAAATTACGAAATGAATTTGTAATATAGAAGAGTTATTTGAAAAAAAAAAAAAAAAAAATGACCTCATTGGATTGATATTCAAATTATATTAAAAAATGGAGAATAATGTAAATGAAATTTTATCTTGAATATTATAAATTCCACATGTTTTAAAAAAATGCTAAATAAAGAAAGTATTATGAAATAAAATTATATCATCAAAGAAAATAATATTAAATAAAATATATTTTAATTTTAAATCAATTCACGAATTTTTTCCTCAAATTAAATATAAATTTTATTCATATTTAAAATTCAAAAATGAACAAAGAAAATATTTCTCCATCAATACTTCATGAACCTCCTACTACTTCCACCCCTAATACAAAAATGAACCCCCCACAAATACTAAAAAAAAAAAAAAAACAATTTCAACACACCAACAAAAATAACAAAAAAAAAAAAAAAATCATAAATCGCATTATTCGACGATCTGGATATATTTTTTTTTTATTATCATTTTCATTTTTACGACTGGCCGACAACGTTAAAGAATCCTACGTCGACTATATTCTGATGCTCAAATGCTCTGAGCGCGCAATACATACATGTACCCCTACACATATGTGTGTATACTAAATATATACACATAAGAATGAATATTTTCTCTCAATTTTTTTTCTTCTTCCTTTCACTACTACCTATATACATATATAAAGTATAAATAAAATTGCCCGAAGGAAAAATACATATATTTATGTCTATGTATATACATTTATGGGCTTAGTCCGTTCTTGAGAGGTGCTTGTGGCACATAAAAGCCAGAACGGAAGTGAACCGTTCCAATTCCATTTGGCATTTGTGCTCATATATGAATGTATACGTACATACATACACACATGCATATCTATCTATGTTTATATATGTATGTAAGAAGGGGCACATGACCTTTCTTGCATTATGACAACGTCGAACGGATGGCCAATGGACCTCACCTCCCTCTCATCCTTACTTCTATTCACTTTTCCTCCCTTTCGTCCCACATTTTTTTTTTTTTCTGCAACAACGTGATCCACTGGACTCACAAGAAGTTTTTCAAATCGACGACGACTCGCGCGATCCCAAAGAAGAAAAAATAAAACGAAAAAAATGTCTCACACTACGTGCTATTCACTATGTATATATATATTCCTTCAGTCCACTGCTGCCTTTATACAGTAACGTTACTCGAATGGATAAAAAGAATAAAATAAATATAAATGTAGATTGAAAAAAAAAAAAAAAAAAATAATAAAAATGAATTGAAAGCAATTGAAATATTTTTTAGAATTATTTTTCATATATTTTTTCTTTTTCTTTCATCAAACTCTTGTGAATTAATATAAGTTTATATATTTATATAGGTAGGGATATGAATGCTCGTATGTGTGTGTATGGATATGCTCATTGTAATTGTGACTTAACAATGTCAATTAAATGCGCGTATATATGTATGGGGATCGATTACTTGGATATAGAAAAGCTCGTTAACCTCACCTTTCTATTCTGGCTCACGTGCGATGGAGAAGGAACGAGTTAAAAGGGGTTGATATAGCGAGTAAAGAGAGTAATAGCAATTGTAGTGGTGGTGGTGGTGATGATGGAGAAAAAGCGAGAGAGGAGGATTTCAGGCCGCACGTTTATCGTCGCGACGATAATGATTTCCACCCTCACTGTTTTATCGTTATTCTCGTTACGTATGCAAAGCCCATTGCAAAACTGGTTTTGTCCCGTTGACTAAAATAGTGAATGTGTTTATAATGCCATGTATACATATACAATATATGTATGTATACATTCCAATCTCAAGTACATTTAAATTAACACGTGATTTTATTTATTAATTTATTAGTTTGAGAATAATGTAATGTGGAATTTGTGAATTAAAATTTAATTATTTGTATTGTTGATATTTTTATATTTTATTTAAGGTAAATTATGATTTTATTATTGATATTAATTCATTCAATTGTTTATTTAATTGGTAAAATGAATGGATCGAAAAATTTTTAATTGAAGATTAATTATTTTAATTATTGATTTATATTTTCTTTTATTTTATTCAGGTTAAATTAATGAAATAATTTTTTGTTGGGTAATTTTTGATTTATTATGTATTTATTTTGTTTCTTTTTTTTGTTTCAATTATATGTTCAATTATACTGATTAGTAATTGGCGTTATTACGAGGAGTGTGTTTTTTTTTTCCTTTCTGTTTCTCGCTGTCGCTCTCTTTATTCTCCTTTCAGCCATGTTTGATGGTTCTTCAGCCTGTTATTTGCTCTTCGTTAATTCAACGCTAATCCCCACAATCCCCGGACAACATTGCAAGTAAATGTGCCACGAGACAGAAGTATAGAGAGTGGGGAGTGAGGGCGGGAAAAAAACTACACGAGTCGGATTTTCATGTGAAATAATTCATCTAAAAAAAAAAAAAGTGCATTTTTTTTGTCATACGAACATTTCATTATTTTTTGTTTTCTTTTTCTTCATTTTTGAATTTATTATATCTCGACTTTAGTATCTATTGTTTAAAATTATTCGTCGTTTAATTGATAATTAATTTAATGAATTTAATAGTTGTATTAATTTTTCAATTTTTTTTTTTTCAATATTATTTATTCAAATTATCATTTTATTCCAATGCAGTACGTTGAGATTTTAAACAAAATGAAAAAAATGTTAGAAGACATAAATTTGGTTTTTTTGAAAATATTAATTGTTCAAAAAAAAAAATTAAACCCACAAAATTCATCCAAAAATAATATAACGAAGCAATTAAATTAAACGATAGAAATAATCTATTTACTATATTCATTCTACTTTCATAAATTTTTCTTGTCTTCCAACTTGTCAATGTGACAATTGACATTAAACGAAATATCACAGAATAAATGAATTAAATTATTTCAAATGTCAAACTCAAATAAAATAAAATATAAAAACATAAAGAGATCAATGAACTCATCCAAATAAAAAAACAGTACAATAAAAAAATAGCTCTATATAAATTTTCTTTCTTCTACGTCAACGAATAAATTTTATATGAAAATAAATAAACTCCGTGTTAGTGATGGAGTACATAAACTAAATTTGATATCGAGTTCAAGATATATAGAGAGGCCATAACTAATGTTCACACTCATCTTGTCCCGGAAATATGCGCAAGAGGTTGCAACCTTTTTTTATCTATCCTACATAAAAAAAAAGAAAAAAATAAATGAATAAAAATAAAACGAAATAAAATGAAATAAAATATTTCTTCTACATAGATATAAAACATCTAAAATCATTTATTATTCCACCGGAACTCACGGAAATCACGCGCACCAATCACATCTATCCATTAAATATTATTCGTAAAATAAATTTTAAACTTCAAACCCAAATAATAAAGAAAAAAAAACCAATTATTTCACATTTATTCACCTCTGTTCAACTTTATATATTTTATTTCATATGAATATATCCCAGCGATAATAAAAAATTTATTTCACGTTCGTTTTTATATTTTCTATTTTCAAGATGACATTGCAATTGAAATCTCCAATTATTAAAACGTTTGTCAAGCATTTTCATCGACTAAATTTATCCCAAAGAAGCTGTATGTATTTATATTCACAGAGATAAAACACCTCGTTTGATAATTTCATTGTCAGAATAAATCTCTTTCTTCCATCGCGTCTTTCACTTTTATATTCCTTCACTTTCCTTATTTTCGTGCATGACATACACATAACCCTTTTGACAGTGCGATACCGCCGGCAATCTTCTAACCATAACTAAAACGAATAGTGATAGTAGAAAGTAGCAGTGGCAATGGTGGTGGTGGTGGTGGTAGTAGTAGTAGTAGCAGCAGTGTATGGAAAAGCTCGTTTTAACGATGCGCAATGTAATTACCATTGCTTTGTGCTTCAAAAGCGTGGGTATATATAGGATAGATAATATACTTTGTGTGCGCCCATTACATTGTACATGTATATATTTTATATTCACATGCATACACATTTCTCTTATGAGTTCATGACTAAATTGCAACAATATGAAATATTTCATATGTAGTTTTGTGCGTATGCACAAAATGATAATGAAAATAATTGAATGAATAAAATAAGGGAAAATTTGATAAAATTAAATTAATTAGATAAGTCGAGTTGAAATTTTTGTGCTTTTTTAAGTCTTCTAGTAGTCGATTAAACATCCCTTTGACATTCGTTGTTCTATCAATTCTAATTTGGAGAACCTCTAAAAATCTATGATTAAATTTAGTTTAATGTTTTTTACACTCAATATTACAATATTGTAATATTTTATTTCTTAATAAATTCAGACGCAAGTTCCTCCTTTGCGCCGAATGAAAAACTTGACAATATCTGACAAATAATGAGGTTTAAAATAGCATAAAAATTTCGACTCGGGAATTATTAAGATATTTTTATTTATTGTCAAAGTTTGAAGAAAATTTTTACTGTCACTTTTGTTTATTTTTTAATTATTATCAGGGGTGATTTCATCATACTGTAAATTGTGCAGTGAATGAAATATTTAATACGTTTCTGAATATAAAATGAGGATAGAAAATTTAATATTAAATTCTGGATAATTATTTATTATTAATTAATTTTTTACTCATGACTTTTTAAACACTTATTGAAGAATTATTTTCGCTACGTGTATTAACGGGCTATGTAGATAGTGGGTCAGCGACGTCTAGGCGGCATTTGGCGTCGTGAACGAGTGCTCATTTCCGCAATGAAACGATTGCCTTTTACGATCAACCGGGCAATAGAAAGAAAATAGTATATAGAGATGAGCGAAATGAGAATAAAAAGAAAAAGAAACTGACAGAGAATATAATACATAGATTCACAAGAATCAACTGATTATATACATATATATTTATATCCTGAACATTAGTCATTTTCTCGTCAATTGAATAAATTTTTTTTTCGTCTTGAATAAAAAAATCCCCTAAAAAAAATTTTTTTTTTATATTTCAATTATTTTTCCCGTGTTTTTCACCGTATTATTATATTTTTTTTTTATTTTCCTCCACCTCTCTCACCTCCTGCTTTAGTCTAGTCCGTTCGATCTTGTGTCGTCGACATTCTCATCAAAGAAAAAATTATCTGTCAAAGCAATGTGAATTCATTCTGTATGAATGAATTGAAGAAACAGAAAAGAATAAAAAAGAAAAAATAAACTTTTGTCATTCTACTTATTCTTTTTTTTTATTCCTATCTCTCATATATTTTTTTTTTCTTTCATAGTTTACTGTAATATCTTCACGAGGAAATAACGAATTAATAATTTATTTTTATACAACAATACAAAAGTTTCGTATTAAATTGTCAACATAATTCAATCGATCAATTCATACTTTATATAAATACCTCAAAGTTTAATCAACGAAAGCTTTATATAAACAAGTATATAGATACCAATGCATCGATGATAAATAATAATCTTATTTTGTCACAAAAGCATGGGGTGAAGTATATACATATACATATATGAATTTATAAATTGAGCTCGAGGCTGTGTATAATGACATTGATGTCTTTAGCTCATCCATCACGAGAATATTTTTCTTGTTTGTTCTATATCAAAAATTAATCCATAATAACCAGAGTCTCTTCCATATACATCATCCCTTAAACAACTATATACTCGTATATATGTATGTATATTATATACATAAGTTGGCTATTACTCGAGTAACTTTACACGCTTCCCCAATCAATTTTATCGCTGCAGTGAATCATAATTTTTTAATTTTTCTTTTTTCAATTTTTGTTCATATTTTTTTTTTTTTACTTCACCCTCCCTCAAGTTGATGTACATGATGTGCCACTCGATCCGCACCGTCAACTCACATTATTGACATTTGGATATTCGTTACAAACAACCAACTAATGAATAGTCGATGCATCAAAACAAAATAAAAATTGAACAAAATAAAAATAATATAATTATATTCTGCTAAACCTATTATTTTCTAAACTTGATATTCTCAAATTTCGTTTATATTCAGGTGTAAAATTAATAAATTTTACGTTGATTACTTTAGTTTTATGTGTGAGAATAATGAGTTTCAATTTAATTCTAAGTTTATATACAAATAAACAGATTAAATGCCATTAGATTTAAATTCAATTTTGGAATAAAGTTCAAATTTAAATGTCAGAAATTAAATAAAAATATATAAAATAAAATAAACATATGTACATACATACACATGCATATATAGTGGATGTAACAATTACACGGATTACAATCGCGACTAATTATACCGGAAGCTTTTCGGGCAAAACTCATTGGGCACTACTACTACTACTACTACTACTACTACTACTACTACTACTTCTTCTTCTAATACTAATACAGCTATGACTGCACCAACGACAAACTTTGACACTACACTCCAATGCTTATCTACGGGAGGAGGCTCTGATAACGCCTGAAATTAACCCACCCAGGTGGGTAGTCAAGCTCCTGCTATCAATTCACTTCTCTGTTTCCGCTTTGCCCTCTCGTCCTGTGTCTGTACTACACATAGTAAGTCTGCACTCCTGCTACTGCTACTATCACTATTCCTACTACACTACTACTACTACTACTACTATGATGTACCTTCGTAAGAGCTTCGTGCCTCATCAGTGTAATTATTATAATTAATTCTCATGACACTATAGGCGATTCATATGGAGCAATTATTTAGTAAAGCTCAAATTATTATTGATTAGGAATTAAATTTTGTTGGATTTTTTAATTTTCATTTGGGTTTTGTTGTATTTTTTTATTTATATTTGAGTAGTGTTCGATGTTTTATATTGTGGGGAATGTTAATTTGTTGAAATTAAATTTTTTATAAAGATTTTTAGTGTGAATAAAATTTGTTGAAATATTTTTTTTTTTTTTCGTCCATCGTAAATTTTGTAAATTTTTTCTTTCCTATTTGCATGAGTAAATACACTATTGTAAAAAGATGTAGGTTAAATTTATGCATGAAAGCATGCAGAAAATATTTGTATATTTGTTAATAGTAAAAAAAAAAGGAGGAATTAAATAAAGAAAATGAAAAAAAAAATACACGTGAATTAAAGATAAAGTAAACTCAAATAAAAAGCTTCACCACTCTTCAGTATATTTATGGTACGGGATATCATTTGTGGAAGTGAAGCACCGTTATATAACTACGAGAGTTTTAATATATACTTCTTTTTACATATGTATTTACCTGTGTACAGTGAATAATTACTCGACGCAATTCACGATGGACCACAAAGAAATCCGAATCCACTACCCACTATACTTTTCTCTTTTTTTTTTATATACTTTTTTATTTCATTTTTTTCTCTGCAATTCATCTGCTTGTATTAGCAACAAACACTCACAAGTACATACAATATATATGTATATAAAAATACATAAAAACATACATATACCAAGCAAACAATTTACTATATTTTTCATTTAAAAACTTATATTTTTTTTCTTTCCCCGCACTTATTCTTTACACGCGTGGAATTGTGAAGTTGTTTTGGCCTATACTAAAATTCCTGCCTTACTTTCTACACTCCCACAATATTTTTTTTAAAATAAAAAGAAGAAGAAAAAAAAAAACTTAACACCTTGGATTCGTATCAAAGCTGTATTTTTCTTTTTTCCACAATTTTTCTTCTCATATTCTCATTCACTATTTTCATTCTCCCAATGGAAAAGTTTTTCTTAACAACGTCGAAACAACTCAATGATTTTCCTCAAACATTTTGCTTGCGTACACAACATGAAACACCAACAATGCGAATAAAACGAAGAATTGGTGAGAACACCAAGTGAGTTTACAGTTGAAATTGACAAAACAGCGATGAAGAAATGAGAGAGTTTTATACAAATAATCGTAACGCTTTCATTTGCAAAATTGTTGGACAATTGTTTCAACACCTCAACATGTTGAAACAATAAAACAACTATATTATACAAATGTGCATGTATTTGCAATAATAATAATGATTATTATTGCTGTTATTATTATGAAGAATAAGAATAAAGTGAGAAATAAAATGCTGAAGAAAAATGTCGAGCTAAAGAAACGAAAAAAATAAAAACATTGAAAGCTGAAAATAATGGCCTGTAAAATATAATGCAAAAGCTCACACACAGTGAATGCAAAAGCGAGGAAATATTCTTTGGTGGGTTTTACTTGTTTTCACGATAAATAGTGTGTGCGAAAATTTGTACAAAGACAAGTGGAATGACGATGGGGAGTTTTTATACTGTAACAAAAAGAAGGAAGGGAGATAAGTCGTTTGGGTATTTATTCGTTTTCGTTTATTATATTTTTCTTTTATGTATTAAATTTATATTCAAAACTTTCCGAAACATGTACCGAATTTTTTTATGTTTCATTTTTTTTTTTTTTAAATTTTATTTTTGTTCTTAAAATAATTCATAATTGATAAAATGTTTTAAAGAATTTTTCAAGACATTGAAATCATCGTATATAATATGAAAGAAGAAAAATAATATAAATTTTTAAGTATTAATTATATAATATAAATTTTTATTTTTTAAATGAAAAATAAATCTTATAATTTTCGTGAGCTTTTGTTAACACGTTACGTTTTTATTATGTTTAATGTATATATAGGTGTGTAATAAAAAATTGTCTGTGCTTTGGCACTTTTGCAGGTGGCGTGGCTGCGCGTCGACACGCAGACCATCTTAACGATAGCAAGTCACGTTATCACGAAGAATCATCGAATTGCCGTGATGCACAGCGGCCATCGTACGTGGTCTCTACATATAAAAGACACGCGAGAGACAGACCGGGGCTGGTATATGTGTCAAGTCAACACAGATCCCATGTCGAGTAATACAGGATTTCTTGAAGTTGTTGGTAAGATTTTCAAAATTTTTATCTCATTCAATTAATTCTTATTCCTTTAATTCATTAAATAAAATTCCTTTTCCACAAAAATATACCCTTTATATGAAGTAAGTAACGTGCAGATAATAAAACCTACCTAAGAAATATTTTCAGTAATATAAAAAATGTCCAAATTAATCATTAAATTGTTCTATTTAAATACATTTTTTTTTAAAAACCTAAATGATGAATTATAATTTTTATTATAAACAAACAAAAAATTAATCATTTGTATCATTTAAGCCTTATTAATGGCAAGTACCTTAGTTAAAAATCTGTTGAATTCCAACTAAATAAATTTATTAATTTAATCAAATATCAAATGATTAACAAAATTATAAATTAAATTCTCAAAACACTTATAATTATATTCAACCATTATATAAATTAAATCATTATCATTTTATAAAATGTTACAATATTAAAACCCAACGAAATAATGCAAAGTCATTTCTAATACCATTCAACTTTTATTTCTAACCATCAGTTCCGCATGTTACTTTGACGCAATCGCTTCGTTCTCGTCATTCCACTATCATTAACTATGGGACACGCGGAATTTTAATCAATATAATATATAAATATATACATATGGTTGAGTTGGTTGTCGTTTTTCGTCGTTATTTCAAGATAGAGACGTGCGTTTTGTGGATCCGCCCATTTTACTAAGCGCGCGCGGTACCGCATACCATCAAGCCAAGTCCCAACCCAATGCAAATGTATGCAAAGTACGCTATACACCGGACCTGCTGGGCCGATTGCACTCTTGGTAGGCTATTAAACACCTTCCTGACGACGTACATTCGACCCTAATAACCACCCACGTTCCCTCTTTTACCTATATACACTGCCTTTGTTTTACCCGCTCATTTATCACTTTTTTTTTCATACGAATTTTACTACTTTTATGTATATGTTTTTATATATATTTTTTTACGCTCCTTTATGAATTTTTTTTTTTTTCTTTTTGTGGTTTTTAAATAATATCCGCAATTATCCGACGGAATTTTTCACACTTGTGGCCGTTTGACGATTCAATAAAATCAAAAATTCTACATGAATAAATGTTTTATACAGTGTGTGTGTGTATTATAAAAGTTGCGTTTGACTGCGTGCATTGGGCATTTAATAAATCTTTCACAAACAATTGTTTTGCAATTGTAGCCATAAAATTCGTGCAACAAAAGTCATGGTATATATATTTTTATTTATTTTTTTTCCATTGTATTTTATATCTATGTCTTTATAAAAAAAAAGAGCGGATTTTTTTTTTTTCTTCTTCTATATATTTATTTTTTATTTTACGTTTGAGTTGAATGAATTGCAACGATGCGCGATAGTGAATGCCACCAACATACCGAGTTCGTGCGCGCACGTTTGTTGTAAAATCGAATCGGAATGTTTATTTCGTTTTTGTTCGAACTTTGTTTTTCTCGATTTTTCTCCCTCTTTCATCTTTCACTTGCATTCTTTTTTCCCTTTTCTTTTTATTTATTTTTTTTTTTTTTTTTTAGCCTTTGTCGAAGTTTCACCATTGAATAAACGTATTCAATAAATTCCATATCCTTTAGTTCATATTTTTATTTTACTCCATTTATATTTATTCTTGCTTGAGCAAATTATAAATTTCTGCACGCGAATCGTCTTTTATTTTTTTTTTTTGTTTGCTTCGTGCTTTTTGGTCTTTGTTTTATTTTATTTTTATTATTATTTTTCCCTTGTTTTTCACCTGGTAATTTCTTTGTCTGTCGATTTAGTCGGTCGTTATATTGATTTATACACAGTCAATGGTCAGCGATATAAACTCCATTGGATTTAAAACGGTTAATCGCACACTTGCTCTCGCAGTTTCGCATTTTTTTTTTCTCTCTATTGCTACGCCTGATCGCCATAGGCGATTTTTAGAAACGAACACAATGCCTATTTTTTGCGTGTGTGTATTTTTTTTTTTTTTTTTGCTACTACACTGGCTTTGAAAAAAATATAATAAAAATTGGATATTTTACTGTCGAAAATTTTAGGTATTAAATTCATCAATTGTTTCTCATTCGTCATGATAAAGTGAGTATCCATATGTACTGCGAATTATAGTGTACATCTAACTGTAAAAAATTGACGAATGTGTGTGAAAATCCTGCGATTTCACACCGCGATTAATTCGAATAATAAATATACGGGATGTGACATTTAATTTGAGATTAATGTGGAAATGTTCGAAATAAAATAAGTGATAATAATAAATTTCAGATAAAAAAAGATAATAATTCAAGTGAAAATATACTTTTGAAATTATTTAACGAGGTTTATAATTAAATTGACTATAGAAATTTTTTTTCAATTTATAAAAATTCCTCATCTGAATTGAATTATATAAATAAATATTAAAAATATAACATTTAAAAATCTTTATCGATATCAAATATATAAAATTGATAATTTTTTTCAGGATTATTTATAATCTAATTATTATAATTAATTTTTTTGTTCTTTAATATTTCAACAATACACTTCCTAACTATCTCAAAAATTTTATGTATTAATTACACTTCATTAAATCAATTGCAAAAAATATAAAAAAAAAAAAAAATAAATAAACCTTTTCACTAAATTTTATTTGTCTAATTATTTCTCGTCACCCTATATATAAACAAATGATCTGTCGTAAAAAATAAAACAAACTGCCTATCATTGATTTAATCATGTGAAATATAAAACTAGTTCAAAATAATTGATTATACGTTCATTGTTCATCTTCTTTATCTTCTTCAATTAATTGGACATTTCAATCTATTTTTTTTTGTGTTTTTTTTCGTCTCCAATCTTTTATATTTTTTTTTGTTTCTATTTTGACACTTGTGACATGTGATTTGACATTGTGTTCCAGTGCCGCCGGACATTTTGGATTATCCAACAAGCACAGATATGGTGGTGAGAGAGGGCAGTAATGTCACGATGCGATGTGCAGCAACTGGAACACCAGAGCCAACTGTTACTTGGCGACGTGAAGCCGGTGGAATGATTACACTGTCAAATTGGCACCAAGGTTTATACATTCTTCTCTTTCCTATTCTTTCTCCTAATATAGCCACAGCATTTTTTCCCTTTTTTTCATCATCTTCCATTTATTTCTATAGCATTTATTATTCTTAATTATACTAATGTCAATTTAAATTCTCCAATTTGAAATAAATATAAATTCCAAATTGTTAGTTTCATTGGATAATTAATATTTTTTATAATTAAAAATAGTTGAGGGAGAGACAAAAATTTATTTCGATAAATTCAAATTGTTATTTATGATGTAATAATTTTTAAAAAATTGTCCCATCACTGATGACAAAAAAAAAAATAGGAGCTTTTGCAAGATAATAATAACAAAGCGTGACTTTTACAGATGTTCGCCTCACTTTTATATTTTCCTCAACAGGTGTCAGTTCTAAAGAGTTGGATACTTTTTTTTTTAATTCGTCCTACTTATACCACCAACTTTGAGCTTTTATATTTCTTTCATTCTTATTCATCTCTATTGTTGGGGTTTCTTCTTTATACTGATATATTTATTCATCTGTACTTCCTATTTTTTTTTTTTTCATATTGAATCGAATTTTCACTCGGTTGTATATTTACATTGATTTTTATGTTAAGTAAATATGTATTTATATATTTTATTTTATTTATTTTTATTTTTTCAGCGCTTGTTTTGGAAGGTACAGAATTGGAATTGACACGAGTCACTAGACTTCACATGGGTCCATATTTGTGTATTGCATCCAATGGTGTACCTCCATCTGTCAGCAAACGAATTGTACTTATCGTTCATTGTAAGTTTTATCTTTTAAAAAACTCCATTGACCGATGAATAATTAAATAATAATTATTCCTATATTTTAATACGTTAGTATAGAGTAAACAGATAATAATACTGCTTGAGTAAATAAATAATATTACTGTTTAACAACAATAACAAATAACACAAATAAAAAATGATGTTAATTTTTTTTTTCCTTTTTTTTTTTTTTTTAAGAATTTTTTTCACCCTTTTCCAATAGTCTAAAAATAATTATATATAAGTGAAAGTTGTAGGGAATCGTACGAGCTTTCCAACGACCATAAAATTATCTATGCCAAAAATAAAAACAACCATAAAAATATTGAATAAAAACCATAGTTGTTACCCAAGAATAAAAAAACGACAATTCAAGTTTATTCAAGTAAAATTCTTTTTCTTTCACTTCCATTCCATTACACTACATACCTACACATACACACTTAGACATTACTCTCCAGTGGTAACTTCATTGAGATTATATAACGACGGTACTCGCCGTGCTGAATAGCAACGTATCTATCCAGCTCCCACTACATTGCTTTTCTCATTCCCTTTAAAGTGCCATTGTGTACCACGAAAAAATAAAAAAAAAAATACAAAAATATTAAAGAACGACTCAGACTCTTGGTCTGAGTACCCAGAAGCACTTGCCCTTAATACTACATAGCAAATAGCATGAATATTCCAATGAAAAAAAAAAAAATAATAATAATAATAAAGAAAAAAATGATTTTTTTTTTCAGTTTCACCGATGATTTACGTTGAAAATCAATTGATTGGTGCTTATGAAGGACAAACACTTGTATTAGAATGTCACACCGAAGCTTATCCACGACCAATTGTTTACTGGACAAAACCAACTAATGATACAGTCATGAATGGTGAATATTATCATTAATATTGTTAATTAATTATTTAAATTACTTATCAATTCAATAAATTTATTCATGAATGTCTCTATAGTGAATTTAACATTGTTAATAATTAATCAAAGTCAGATAGTCATACATATATATTAATGTGTATAGTTGACAACTAATTGTAAGTGTTAACTTGGCCGAGTTTGCTTCGCGTTGTTAGAACGTAAAATGAATAATTTCCTTACGTCCACATTGCCAACGGGCGAACAACGACGACGACGACGACGACGACGTCGGACACGGGATGCTTTAATACTCCATTCGCGGGAATAAACTTTTCATTCGAGTGAAACGTAGTAGTTGACGAAGTAGTTAAAAAAGTAATTTACCACAGCGTACTCTTTTTCCTATCCGTCATTTTTTATTATTATTATATCAAATTTTTATTTCCATATTTTTTTTTCTTCACTCACATCATTATTTCGCATGGTATATACAATTGTGAATTTTAATATTTATTAATAAATGAAAATAATAGTGAAAATATTAAGAATAATTCGGAAATAAATAAAAAAAAAAATTTTTTCTTTTTTTTTCTAATTATTTTTTTTTTTAGATAAGATATTAAATTTATTAAATATTTAAAGTTATGATATTATTTGCTACAATGTGCGTGTATATATGTGTACTTACTTCAATTATAAAAATCGATTTTGAACAAAAAGTTTGTTATAGTTGTAACAATAAGTAACTTCCGACACTTATATATCGTTGGGGTTTTAATACTTCCGTCTTTAATAGATGCTAATTTATTATCCAAAATAAATTACCAGATGCCAAGAAGATTCCGCCACTTATATATAATAAAATATCACTGTAAATATTTAATATCAATTGATTTAATAAATGGAAAATTAAAAATTTTAATTAATTTGCTTTCAGATAATAATTATAAAGCGGAAACAATTATAAATGGTTATGAGACAACAATGCGATTAATAATACGTGGAATACGACCGCAAGATTACGGTTCATTTCGTTGCATTGCAACAAATTCATTGGGCGAAACCGATGGAAAAATTAAATTATACAGTAAGTATTTTTAATTCAAAGTAAAACGATATAAATAATTGAATATTTAATTGCATAATCAAAAGACTATTTATTATAAATATTCAAACTTTTTATCTATTTATTTACCCTTTATAATACACACTATATTTAATAAAAATTCCAATGCCAATACAAATAAAGTTGCATTTATAAAAATAAAATAAATGAAGACATTATAAAAGAGAGAATAGAATTGATGAATAAATAATAGCCTAAGGGGTTACCGGGTCAACATATAATGGCCGTGTATTATCTTTAACATTTTAACGCTTTTTATACATATCTATTTCTCACATCTACAGTTTAATTTTTTTTTTTTTTATATTTTATTTGCTTTTATAATAAAAAGAATATTAGGGTTAGGCATAAAGATATAATAAAAGAGAATTGTCGTTTGGACGATCGATTTTATGCCATGAATGCAAATCGTTTAGTAAATGTGCGACTCTCTTTTACAACAAATGTTCACATTGCTACAAATCGAATGTATATAAGTATAGATATAAATATATACTGGGTGTTCCATTTTATTTTATTTTTTTTCTAAGATAAATAAGTTGAGAATTAATGTAAATACGAAAAAAATAGTTTTACATCAAGTTGAATAGTTTCAAAGGGGGAAAATATAAATGGGCGACGACTTTAACTTGACTTTGAGTTTGTGGAAAATGAGTTATTTTAAGGATAACTTTATTTTTGCGAATGTGAACTTTGTGATTATTTTTTTTTTTTTTCAATTGAGTTGAAAATAAATATTTTTCTTTTGTTTCTGAAGTTGATAGTTCAAGTGATATCGAGAACTTTGTTTATATGAAGATCTTCCATTATTTCTGAGAAAGTATTAAGCATAAATTTTGGTTTTTTCAATGTTACTTTGAAATTAATTTTTTATTTGGAATTAAAATTAAATGAACAATGTCAACATAATTATTTTTCTCACGAAAATTTTGCAACAATTATTTTTTTTTCTAGTATCCACCACAGTACTAATGTTATGTACATTGGTAAAATTTAAATATACAAAACACCTGGTAGATTTAAGTTAGGTCGAGGTTGTCACGTGCAATTTTTATCCTGTCTGAGATACAACTATATGTATTTTGTCGATTTTAACCGCATATAACTAAGTCAATATCTCAACTCACTGTTTTTCGAATGTCCCAATAGACGATAGACAATAAATATTTATATAAATACATATATATAAATTGATATATAGATTTTGAGGGTGACGGGGGTGTACAATACGTATGAAATCGATGAGACTCGTAAACTTCTGTCCGATGATGGGTCATTGGTAATTTTCCAATATCAATTTTGTCATACAACCGTGCGTTCCAACGATTTTTATTTATTTATTTATTTATTTTTTTTTTCTTTCTATTTTTAATTCATTTTTATTTTTCATTTTTCTCATTCGTGGTTGAAACTAAAAATGATTGGATTGGAAAAAAAATTGTCAGCATATTGAGCACCACTGACACACACGCCTGTCTTTCAATTAGCGTGTAACAATAATAAAAAAATGAAAAATCAAAATAAAATGAAATAAAGAGAATTTAAAAAAAAAAAATTTTTTTTTTTTTTTTTTTCAAGGCAATTAAATTTTTTTAAGTGTCTCTGCATGAAAGAGAATATATTTGCGTGTGCTTCAAGTGTATTCAGAGTGAGTTAATTAATTAAAATTAATTAATTATATTATTATTATTTCTTTTTTTTTTTTTGTTTTGTTTTTGTGCAGAAATTCCGAAACCGCCGACAACGCGGAAACCAAATTCACGGAGAGATTCTAAAAAATGGAAGAATGATCGTAACAATGAGAAAAACATCGCGGGAATGAAGGATGAATTGATAACAAGAGGTGATAATGATGACGATGAAGATAATGAGGATGATGAGAGCGATGAAAATTTTACCAATTCATCAATATCTTTAACATCGATAATACTAATTAAACGTCAACGATATTGCAATTATATTGACGTTTATGTCATTGCTATCATTTCAACAATTATGTCTAGACTAATGACGTAAAGCATCACTCACTGGTAGTAAAAGCAAGTGATTATTAATCGAATACGACAACCGAATAATTGTGAGTGTCTGAATGAGATAATAATATTAATGCAAATGCCAATAATTGCTTTGCAAAGCAGATTTCTCGAATCGCAACTCAATCAAACTTTAACATCGACGTGAATACGAAAATAAAATGAGAAATTAAGAAATTAATTTAACCAAAGAAATAAAATAGAATGAAATAAGAGGAAAAAAAAAATTGTATATGAATGAGAATGAAGAAAAGCTGCATGAAAGAAAAATGAAAATCAATTGATGCGCATTTTCAATGGGGAAAAATATCGTTCATTGTTCAATTTATCAATTCACGAAATTTCCGTTATCAACTTTTTCTTTATTATCGTTTGCATTAAATTCAATTCTATTTCATTAGTTATCTATCTAAAATGGAATAATAATTTAAAGTTTTCTTGAAATTGTGGAAAATGAAGAAGAGATTTGATAGAATTAATTAGAATTTATTGAAATATAAATTTGTTTTTTATTTTAAAGAAAAATAAATTTTTGCTGATTGTGAAAAAAACTTTTTAATTTTTAAATTTTATTTATTCAATTTGAATTTTAGGAGAATATATTAAAAAATATATAAATGATTTAATCAAAGTATCGAATCTATTCATTGAATTTAATTTTTTGTTGCATATTTTTTATAATATTATTTATTTATTTTTTAATCAATTAAACTAATGTCTAAGAATTCCACAATTCTCAAGAATATCACAATGTTAATCACCTTTCATTAATCAACATCATAACAACCATTAAAAAAAAAAAAAAAATATACATAAAAACTTTTGTCTTCCAGTCAATAAAATTTAATTTATCTCATTACCAATATTTTCCCTCTGCAATTGATTTCACGATCCAATTAAATTACTCAATTATGTTTATAATAAACAGTAAAATAATCGAATTTCATATAGACAATTTTAGTAATTTAAAAAGGTAATTGACTTTCTATATACATTGAACGATATTTCCTCACGCATATAAAATAGTGAAACATTGAAAAATTCAAATGCTGCAATTTCACATGATCCATTGTCATGAATACATAATGCATAAATACATAAACACATATATACATGTATATGAGTTATGAATGAATTATTTACCTACACTTATAGTGAAACAATAGCAAAAATAAATAAAATGAAAAAAAAAAAAATTTCATGATAGAGAAAAAAATATTTGTCAGCTGGTCATATTCTCATATCGTGCAACATAAAATGTAAATACGTAGAAAATTTATATACACTTTATTATAAATATATATGTATATGTATTGTTGTATATTATATATAGAAAAAAAAAAATATATATATATATATATATATTAATGATGAGACGATAAAATTTGACGTGTGCATAAACTGACAAAAATAACTGGGTTAAATTTGAGAATTTTATGTCAATAAAATTATTAATTTGATACCAAGCATATTGAAATAAGATATTTAATATTAATTGTTTTAATAATACAATGTTTAACATAACACTTCAGACCGATTAATAATTGAGTTGATATATTTTTGTGTGATAAAATAAATGTATACAAAACTGAATTATTAATTTAGGCTGAATGTTTTATTGAAATGAATTAATCTTTAATATTTTTCTCCAATTTATTCAGTAGTAAATCAATGAACTGAAATATTTGTCTCAATCTATTGATTAATTGTATGAATATATATTTTGAATTTTATTAATAGAATTTTCTCAAATTTCAAACCCAATATTTTTTTCAATGCAGACATCTCTGTACATTTGTATTTAGCTTGGAATGAAAGAAGAATTTTTTTTATTTCTCATTGATTTTCAATTTTTGTTTTCTTTTATTAATTCATTTGTACACTAATGTTAATTAGTGCTTTAATGTAATTATATATATGTAGTTTAAGGCCTCAGGGACGTGTATATATAATAAAATATATAAATATACATTACATCTTTCATTGTAAAATTGTGGAATAATTTTTGCATTCACAAATTTAATTATCGTAACCAATAAATATGTAAATGCGTATATGACATGTAAATAATTAAATAATTATATCATTTGTGTGCTGAAATATAAATAAAATATATATATGCTGTAGAATATGAAGGAAATAAATACAAATAATGAGAAATAAAATATTAATAATGTGTTATGCGTACCCCAGGAAATTTATGAGTCATTTTGCAGGTTATCACTACGTTGATTCACTAATATATAGACAACAACACTTATAACTACACTCTCACAATTTATTATTAATTATTTTCATTAAAACTCACGGATAATACGGATTTATTATTAACAATTAACTTGTTTGGTACATTTGAGTAGAAGGCAAAAATTTCCGCGGGCAACATAACGTTTACTTGATCATGCGCAATGCAATGATGGCGCATGTCCATGTTAAATTTTTCCACCAATAGCGTGATAGCTTGATAGCGGAAGTGCAATAAGTAAATCGGAATTTATGAAGAGAAATACAATTATTTCGATAAGAAATGATGAAAAAAAAATTCAATTTATATGAATATTATTATTAATGATAAAATGGATATGTATAAATATTAATTTTTTATTTATTTATGGACTTTGTCGTTGGCGGGAAATTTACGCGGCAATGGTAAGCCAATCAGATGCTGTGTTTCGTCAGGAGAACAAAATGGCATACAGCGCCACTCATGTTTTCAAAACAAACTTTTTGTATCATTAATTTTTTATCTCAAGTCGGTAAAATATTTTTCATTTTTCTATATATACATTTTATGTATTTGTTTACTATATAATTGTAATATTTTGAATACTGTACGTTATGCCATGGAATCATTGCATGTTCGGAGCGTTCTGTATTCAAATATTTTTCATTCACTTGTCGAAAATCCACGTAAATACAATCAGTCATTAAATTATTTGATTAATTAATTTATTTGCTTATTTATATTATCAGTTATTATAATTAAATATCATTGAGATTTATAGAAAAATGGATGAAATTGTTTTTGGAGATTTGAAAAAGCTAGCCAAGTTAATTGATGATGGTATTAAAAAATTGGAAAAACGTTGGGAATCGCCACAAAATATATTGTGTCATCGTGG
Organism: Microctonus brassicae; assembly: GCA_918226075.1. Lineage (NCBI taxonomy): Eukaryota > Metazoa > Arthropoda > Insecta > Hymenoptera > Braconidae > Microctonus > Microctonus brassicae. The sequence continues at coordinate 5,605,338 of OW445490.1, forward strand.
CGAAAATGTTGAAGAAGCGAAAATGATATTTCATGATTTTATTCAACCTGTTAAACAAATTCGTGTATGTATATAAATTAATCATTTATTTATTTATTTATTATCATATTTTATAATAGATTAAAATAGTTTCATTGTGGATATCCATATTTATATTTTTATAAATATTTAAATGTATATAAATTTTTATTTATATTTATATTGATAGAGAAATTGTATTTGTTCATGTTTTTATTCTGAATTTTGGTTTTGTTTTGTTTAGAAAGAAGTAATTGAAGATATGGGACCGAGATCTGATTATTTAAAGGATATGGATCGTTTTTTGGATGAATGCGAAACTGCTTGTAATGAATTAAAACAGGGTGTTAATGATATTGAAGCACTTTTTTCAGAATATGGTTATGTAAAATCGGAGATTAATGGGAACGATAATAATCAAGAAGTTGAGAATACTGGCATTTATACTGAATATGATGTAAATAATAGTATTTTAAATATTGAAGAAATGAAAAATTTATCGCTTAATTCATCGCCTTTTAATCAACCACATAATGTATCACCAATTTCAATATCTATTAATATTAATGATAATACACCAAGATATATTGCAACACCAGTTATCAAAAGTGTAGCATCGGTAATGCAAGCAGAATCATTAAAAAAAAATTAATATTGTTACAAAAAAGAATATCTAATCATGAAGACCTGTATATCAAGCTTCTCATTATAATAAAAGTGTAAAATTGATTTTTTTACCAAATATAATTTATACGTTTGATAATATAATCTTGTGATTTATTAATTTTTTCATTTTGTATCGGTGTTTTTTTCCATTCAACATAACCTCTAACCTCACTTTATTGCAGTGATGTAAAATATTCATTTGGTTATTCTAATAAACAAATATGGGTATGTTATCATGAAATAATACTTATATAATATTCATTTACAATTAAAATATGTAATATTTCATTTATTGATTGGAGAGTGAGTGATTAAATATTTTATTTCATAATGAAAGTGAAAAGGTAGGTTAAGCTTATTTTTCTGTTATTATTGATCATTTTATTTATTTTTTCAGGCGATCAAATGAATTTATGTCATGGAAAAGATGTTTTTGAACGAATGAACTTCTTGTATCAGGTAATTTCAGAATATTCCACCATTGAATTAAGTACTAAAACAATTTTTTCATAAATAAAAATTTTTCAGGCCAGCCAAATGATTTCAAAGGTTGATACAAATGCAGCATCATGTTATGGAAATATGATGATTAATTGTGCAAAGAAATCAGTTCTAAGAATGTAATTGAGTCATTGAATTCCTTATTTATAAGTTTGTATGATGTATAATTAATAAAAAAAAATTGTTTCAGAGAACCAGATATAAAGAGAAGTATTTGCAAAGGTTGCAAATCACCATTAATTCCTGGTGAATCAGCAAAAGTAAGATTAATATCAAAACCGATAAAAGCCATCAAATACTCATGTTTAAAATGCAAATTAACAAAACGTATACCAACAAAAAAAGGTTATAAATTATGGATTGATCAACCACAAGCAATAGTTAAATTATATAATTATAAATCAAAAGTGGAGGAGCAAAAAAGTAATGATGAAATTTCACATAGCCAAAATATAAAACAAAATTTGAATAATGATGAAAAAGAAACCAGTAATTGTAGTTCATTAAAATAAATAATTAACATTGAATCATATCCAACAAGTTTCTTTTCAATAATGGACACAGATAAGTGTGAAAGTTTTTTTTTTTTTTTTTTTTTGATTATGAGTATTTTTTTATATAATAATCAGTTACATAAAATATCTTACAATATATCAATCAACTTATATAATTGATAAACAGGCAATAATTTTCTATTGTTGTTCGGATTTTTGCTAACATTTAATAATAATAATAATAATAATAATAATAATAACCTTCCAATAAATATATGAATTATGCGATTGTTTTTTTGTTAAATGCTATGTGTATAGGACGTTAATTGCATTCTATTTTTTCCAGGCAAATAAATTAAAACACAAGATGAATACGAACATGAAAAATCTTATTCAAAGCTGATAATTTTTAAAAGAAAAAAATCGTCAACTTAACAATATTGTACAGAATCATTTATTTATCGATTGCAAATTGGTTGTTTCATAAATTTTGCCCTGGAAAATGTAAAGTGAAACCCTTGTACACATATACGTCTAATTTTTCCTATTTTTTTTATTTTAATAAATTAATGTATCGCAGAATATTCTTGTTCCTCTCTTAATACAGGATAAATGTCTACAATTGAGTATAATATTACGTTTAAAATTTTTTGTTCATTTCTTCCACTGGTTTCAAAATGAATAAGAAATTTCATTACTAATTATTCATTTTTTTATTTTTTATTATTTATTATCATCAGATTACTACTGATATGACTATAATTGTCCGCCCATATAATATTATTCAATAATTTAACAACTATAAAAAATCTAAAATCAAACAGAAAGACACAAGATTTTTTATAACTCCATTTTTTTGTAATATTTTTTTGATTGGATATGCAACAATGATTTTTAATTAACTATAACACGACCAAATCACAGATCTAAACATATACATAATATCGGTAGGCGTAATACATATATGTAAATATATTTATATAATTATTTAATAATCATAGTAAAAAAGAATTAAACATTAAAAAAGAAAATAAAGCCTTTATGTGTAAATATATTCAGTATGTAAAAAATTAAATAACTAATGACTTAATATTTTGTTCGCGCACAGAAAATACGTCACTGATACATATTGTTAATTAAACAAAAGGAGAGATGAACATAAAATTTTTCATTCAATTTCTTAACTCATTTGATAATTAAACAATTAATACTATTTATATTATTGTTCTGTTTGCTCGAACACTGATGACAATCAATTATTATTATAAAGTACGAGAAAATAAGAATAAACAAAATATCTGGGCCGGACGGATCCATCTACAACATTCATTTATATACATATATTTGCCGTACTTGAATAAAATTAAAGAGTTGAAATATAAAATAAAGAAATAAAAAATGCACATAAAAAATTGGTTTACAATTATTAAACATAATATTAATTACTGTTGAAAAGAATATTCAGTACTGGCAACGCACACATACGTATCCCACACACAGTTGCTAGGTATAATAATTTTTTTTCTTTAATAAATTTTTATATAAATGAATTTTTAATCGTAATAATTTTTTTTAATCTATTAAAAAATGTCTCGATAAATTGCCAAATTTCTTCTCACATAATTTTTCACCATTTATTAATTATTAACTAAATAATGTGTGTGTATATGTTTTTACCTATGTTTCTTATTATTTATTTATAGCTAAAAATGACGATGATTAATTTTATAATTGATAAAAAAAATTATGAAACAGAAGAAAATATCATTTTTTTTTATCAGTGTGAGTACTTTAACGTGTGATCATTTTTTCTAGTTATTAATAATTGTCATTAATATTATCATTAATATTATTATTTCTTTTATTAAATATCAGTAATAATATTTATTTTAATTTAATTATTTAATCATACTGTATCATTATAATGGAGATAAATATCTTTTTTTTTCTTCTTTTTCACATTTGAAAATAGACCATATGATCCAGTTATTGTCGTGGTCTTTTTCTTTAATACGTAAAGAATTTTTCTTTTTTGTTAATTATTTTTCTCCGATTAATTATGACTTTGAGAATGACATTTATAATTTAAAAAATCGTACTGATTATTATTTCTCGAATTTTCTCATTACTGATATAATCATTCAATCATCTTTTGTTTTAATTTTTTCACTATTCATATATATATATATATTTTTTTTTTTTTTTTTTGATTCAATATAAATTATTAAACCTAATTGGAATTAAATTTACTCGATAAATTGTGCGATTTATTGGCACAAATTAAAATTGTTTACATATTTCTTTTTCTTTCGCTTTTTTTTTCTAGTTATTGATATTTAATTACGTCGGCGATTTTTATATCTCTTGATTGATATATTTCATGATGAATCAATCAATGAATTAATCAATAACTTGAATGAATGAGTGAATTAATATATTGATTTTTTTACTTTTGTTCGTTCATTTTCACTTAATTTGTTCAATTTATTTTTCCTCAGTATTTTTATACGAGACCTGAGACAAATTGTGGCTGACCATCGCGATCAAGGGTCAGTTGTGGCACAACAGTTGTTGATGGTTGGAATGTAGAGCCCTGAAAACCCATCGCAGACTCGTACAGCTAAAAAAAAAAAAATGAAAAAAATAAATTTTCATGATAAAAAAATTTTTTCTATATTTTTTTTCTTTTTTCTATGATTGGAAATTTTTTTTTCCTTTATTCAAAAACGAATAATACATACATTGTGATTTCCCGGCAGTGTCGTGTAGTCTGGTGTTGTTGGACGATGCCTATTACTCGCCAATGGATGTTGAATTGTCGCATAAGTATTGTCTTGCGATGTATCACCGATGCCAACACTTATTCCACCACCGCTACCGCGTCGTTCATTTATCAATGCACTATTGTCAGGTTCACTGAACACTTGCATTGTTAACTCCTGTTCCTCGTATAGTTTCAATTTCCTAACGAACGAAATACAAAAAGAAATAAATAAATGAATAGATAAATAAAATAAAATGAAATAAAAGGCAAAAGCTTGTCTGGAAAATCATTATCGAAAAATAAAATTAATTAATTTTATATATGTAAAAAATATGTTGCAAATAAAATATTTTTTTTTTCTACACTTTTTACTATTGAGATGATAAACTAAATGATAATAAATTATATAATTAATATGTTATATTGATAAATAATATATCAACTCACTGTTCAATCCACAGTGGATTTTCTGTAGTATTTAAATCATCAATGATTTGTTTCTTGATCAATCCGTCTTTTTTACGTATATCATTTGGTACTGTAATGACCCAATGACGCAAGCAACAACAAACAACTGTAACAGTTACAGCACCGACTAATAATACCACTAATAATGCAATTAAAGCTGCTAACGCTGGATCAAATGGCTCTTCTTGAACTGTTCCATAAGCCGGCTATAAAATAAAAATACGTATATAAATATTCATTTTATCAATAAACAATTTTTTTTTCCTCTAAAATATATATTGAATATATTAATAAAAATATTAAAATTAAAAAAAATATATAATATTTATTTGAAATTTACATACCACAACATTTTCAATTGCAAATCCAATATAATAATCCTTTAGTACATCATATTTGGCATCAATTGCTTTTAATACTTGTGGTACAGGTGTAATTGTTTGTGTTTGCGGATCAACAACATGCAAATACATATCGCACCATTCACGACGAATATGACCCGATGAATCAACATGATAACGTATATTATCAACTACAACACGACTTTGCGTTGCATTCGATAATTCAGCAACAATTTCGTCGCGTTGATGATTGACCTCCTCGGGTGGACGCGATAAAATAACGCGAATTAATTGTGATGGTTGAAATATCCAAACCTAAAAATAAAATAAAATAAATAATCATAATAATAATGAGAATTAATTTAATTTTCTAGTGGATTAAACTCACATGAACTCGTGCAACTGCATGACGCTCTGGACTCGCAGTTTCTTTGGCAACTATTTCAACTATAAATCGATCTTGATTATATTCCACCATGTCACCGCTTGTTATTAATTTTCCATCTTGTGTTACATTAAATGGACTTGGTACAACTGAACCCGATGATTTTTTGGCTCCATATTTATATAAATTTGCTCCCGCAACGTAATAATACAATGTTTTATTATCGCCAAGATCTTTATCCGTTGCCGTTACTTTAGCAACAAATTCATTGATATTTGCTGTTGAATAAATACCCGCATAATAATCATTACGTTCAAATACCGGTGGGCAATCATTTTCATCCAATATTGTTATGGTTACATTAACATGACCATGATCTGGATTATTTATAAATTGTCGCGATGTATCCATGGAATTAACATACAAATCTGGATCATTTGCCGCGAGAATCGAAATAATATATGTATCACGTAATTCACGATCAAATGATTTATTTGTATAAATTGTACCATCAGATTTGTCAATATAAAATGAATGTTCGTCATTTCCCGATTCGATATAATAATAAACGCGTGCGTGTCTTCCTTCATCTTTATCTTCAGCAATTACACGGCCAATGACAAAATCCTTTGGGCGATTTTCTGATATTTGAAAATTATAATCTTCATAAAATTCCGGCACATTGTCATTTGTATCAACTAATAAAATTGTTAATAAACGTAAAGTTTCATAATACGTTGGACTGCCGTGGTCAGCAGCAACTAATACTAATTCAAATTTATTTTTAACTTCACGATCGAGAATTATTTTTGAACGTAATTCACCGGTTTCTTGATCAATGGAAAATTCTTCATTCTCTTGAACATTACGATTTCCAACTTTTAAATGATAGCTTACACGACCATTTTCACCTGGATCATTGTCCGTTGCTCTTACAGTCATCACGAGATAATTTGGCACGCCTGCATTCTGAAAATATAAAATTTATCTGATATTAATAAATGTAAAAATCAATCTGAGAGACAAAAAAATCGTTTGGAGATTTTACAGTTCGTATAAAATAGTATGAAATCGATTTAATCTCATCAAACAACTCAATTGTTAAACCCAAAGATTCATAAAATAACTTGAATTATATTGAAAGTCTTGAAAAATATTATAAAATGAACGAAAGAAAAAAAAAATTAAATTACCTCAGGTACTTCGACTGTAGCATTCGGTAATTCCGGCATAATAAATTCCGGTTTATGTTGATTCACCGGTATTACACGAATATCAACATAAGCCCTATCTGAATGTGGTCCTTGACCATCTCCATCACGTGCTTCAACTTCAATCCGATAATTTCCAGCACGACCAACCAAACCAATTCCCGGATATAAAAATCCAGTCTTTCTATTCAATAAAAATGATCCATCATCGTTACCACTTATAATTGTATAAGATACATCACCATTAATTCCCTCATCATGATCATCAGCGTGAACTTGAAGTATAGTCGCCGGTGGATTAATCGATAAATTTTCTGCAACTGATGCACGATAACTGTGCTGAGTAAATATTGGTTTATTATCATTAACATCTTCAAGATTAATTATCACTGGGACTGTTGTAGATCGTCGTGAATTTAATGGGGCATTATCAGACGCCATTACGGTAATCATTATTTCCGGTGTTTCTTCACGATCTAAAACCGTTGCGCCACCGACAGTTATTTCACCAGTTTCATGACCAATATTAAAATCTGACGCGTGTTCACCAATTAAACTGTAATTAACATCACCAAATATTCCCTCATCTTTATCATAAGCATGAACAATTGTAACGTGCTCGCCTGGCGGTGAATTTTCTTTAACAGACACATGATAAGATGTTTCATCAAATTTTGGATCTTGATCATTAACATTTATAATATTAACTGTAATTTTAGCTGTTGATGAAAGTAATGGCACACCAGAATCATAAGCAATAACATTAAATTCTAATTGTTTTGTTTCTTCATAATCAATTATTTGACTTGTACGAACAATTCCAGTTATATTATCAATATTAAAATATGAATTTGGCGGATCAATAATATAACCCGCTATATTACTGTCAGCGTCAGTTGCTGTAAATGCACCGACAATAGAGCCAGTTGGTTGCTCCTCTTGCATTTCAATAATATAATATGGATTTTCCTTTGTCCATGGCTTTAAAAATTCTGGCGCCATGTGATTAACGTCAATTATTGTTATTACAAGTGTTCCAGTGCCCTGCTGCAATACGGACGCTGATGTGTCAGTGACAATGACATTTAAACTGACAGTTGCAGCAACATCGCGATCTAATGCACGTACAACTGATACTTGACCAGTTTTAGCATCGATTGCAAAGAAATTTTTAAATATATCAGAATTATTTGTAACTAATTGGCCATTTTTATCAATTGCCGTTATTGGTTCGGTTATTGAATATTTCAATGCGTTTAATGTTGTACTATCCGGATCAATGGCTTTTAATGTTGTGAATACAGTTCCCACTGGTGAGTCTTCAGTTACTTCAGCTCGTTGAGTTGTTGGTGTAAAATATGGCGATTTATTGTTGTTATTTTCAATTTTAATCATTAATGTGGCGGTGCCAGTCAAGCTTGGTGTACCGTTGTCAAGTGCAATTACTTCGATATGATAGGAATTACGTGTGTCATAATCAAGTTTACCTGATACTGTTACAATTCCTGTTGTTTCGTTTATTTTAAAATCATCAAATGCACCTTTTTGTATTCGATATTTTAAATCGGCATTTATGCCACTGTCTGCATCAGTTGCTGTTAATTCTTCAACTACCGTATCTGTGAATTAATTTTATAAAAAAAGAAATGAATAAATAAATAAATAAATAAATATGATGATTATGAAAATTCAAAGGAAGAATTTTCAATCATAAATAATATTATTTCCATTTTGTTTCCTTCAATAACTTCTTCAATCTAAACTTCTACTGAATTCAATTTCAATTATCAATTGAAAAATATTGAGCGAAATATAAATGAAAAAAAATATATATAAAGAAAACGAAAAGCAATTAATTATTGATAAAATTATTTACCTGAAGCAGCAATTTCCGGTACACTTGCAGTATAAACATCCTGTGGAAATATTGGCGCATTATTATTAACGTCTCTCACAGTGATATTGACAATTGCTGTATCTGTAAACATTCCATCTGTCGCTTGCACTGTAAGTGCAATCCATTCATTTGTCGTTGTGTTTGTCAAATAAATTGGTCCATTATTATTAGCAATTTGTATTTCGCCAGTGTTTGCATCAATTTTAAAAAAATCATAGTCATTTCCATCAATTATTTTGTAATTTATTTTTGATGTTTTATCCCGATCGCGAGCTTGAACTTTTAATTCAGGCTCGAATTTTTTCGCTCCCTCATCAACCACCGCTCGATATTGCGGCTGGAGAAAATGTGGTGGACTATCATTCGCATCGGCCAATGACACGCGCAATGATACTGTTGTTGTCTGCCCATTTCCATCGTCATCCGTTGCCTATTTTTACATTTTTTTTTACAAAGAAAAACAAAAAACCAAGAAAAAATCTATTAAAAGAAATTTCGTACAATAAAATAAATCAATACAAATAATCAATAAACAAATCTTACCTTGTAATTAAGAAAATATTCACTTTGTTCCTCGAAATCAAGACAAGGTGATGTGCCTGGCGATGGACACGGCGCAACAGTTATACTACCATTTTTTTTATCAACAGCAAAATGTTCTGCGCCCTGTCCAAGTAATTGATAAACAATTCCAGCTGTTCCAAAACTAGAATAATATTTAACAATAATTACTATTAATGTCATAATTTGCTATCAGTTTTGAATAATTAAGCTCTAGTAGCCAAACTTTCGCTTTGAATGGATATGAATGTATGCATCTATGTGTGTGTGTGTGTGTACAAACCGGCCACTATCGCGATCATTGGCTTTAATTGTTGCAACAGAAGTTCCCGGTGCTGCAGTCTCGGAAACTAATGCTGTATACGTTGGACTATTGAATGATGGTGCATTGTCGTTGACATCTGCAATTGTTACTGTCACTGTTGCAGTGGATGAAAATTTTGTCGTTGGATCAACTTCTTCAGCAATAACCTAATTAATAAATGAATGAATGAATGAAAAAAAATAAAAAAGAAAAGGAGAAAGAAAGAAATAAAAGAATGAATAAAAATTAGCACGAAGAAATTGTGAAATAAATTAATTCGTATATTTGTAAGTTATTCAATTTACCAGTAGAATAAATTTACGCTGATTGGGATTTTCGTAATCAAGTGATCCATTAGCAACACGAATTGTAATGGAAGTGCTACCACTACCGTGATCCGGTTCAATCATAAATGCACCAGAAATATCATCGAGTCTCAATTTAAATACTGCTCCTTTGTCCTGGAGACAAAGAAAAAGTTTATTAAGTGGAATTCTAAAATATCTGAATGGACTTTTGCGTCTAAAGTTCACAAAAAAATTGACTTATTAATTTTTTTTTCAATCAGAGATTGAAAAAAAAAATTATTTCAATTTGTTTGTATAAAATAAATTATTTACAAGATCTGGATCCTTCACAGTCATATCCAAATGTGGTAATGGCATACCATCAGGTACATTCTCAGGTATTTCAACGCTATATTCACGTCTATTAAACGTTGGTGGTTCATCATTAACATCCTTAATTGTAACTGTTGCCTCAGCTATTGATACTGTTGTGTCATCATTGCCTGGTAAACCATCAATTATTTCACGTGCACGTATTTTCAATGTCAATACACCAGTTGAATTCTGTAATGCCTCACGATCTAATGGTTTGGCCGTTCTCAATTCACCACTATCCATATCCAATAAAAAATAATCAAATGGATTTGTAACTAATTCATAAATTATTTTTCGTGGCATACCACGATCGCCATCTCGAGCTTTAACAGTCATTACTAAAGTACCAATCGGCGCATTTTCGTGCACAATTCCCGTCAATGAATTTAAAAATTCCGGCGGACTATTTTGTATATCAGCAACTTTTATTTCCACACCAGTTGTATCATTATTCGTTCCGTCCTTCAATAGTAGATAATGAAAAAATAAATTAATATCACTGCATCGAACGAACGAATAAATCGATACAATTCGAATTCATATGAATTATTCAACGATCTGATTACTTACGCTTGCACGCAAGAGCAATTGATAAAATGGCCGTTGTTTGTAATCAAGTGGTTCGCGTAAAACCAATGCACCCACATACGTATTTTCGCTTTTCTCCACATCGACAATACGAAATTTAGTACAAGCATCAGGAAACTATAAAAACGTTAAATAAAATTATTGAGATAAAGTGAAAATTCAAAGAAAATTTATTCACGTGTATAGAAGTTTCACTTCACTAAAATAGCTTCCACTCAATTTACCTGAGGTTGAGGTTCACAAAAGAGTTCAATATTGTCACCCAATAAATCGGGATCAGTCACCCGTATTCCTGGTAATATTGTTGTACCAATTGGTGTATCCTCAGGCGCCACAGCTTCATAAGGTGTGCCAGAAAATTTCGGTGCATTATCATTGACATCTAGGACAATAGCGTATAGATCGAGACCGACAATATTTGGTTGTTGACCCTCTAACACACGATCCTCAAGGCTAACGTGAAATCTAATCGTGTCATTTTCCTATAAAAAAAAATACGGAAATAAAAAAAAACGGTTTAAAAGGGTTTGGTTTATCTTCTTAGTATTCTGTAAATTCTCTGAGACTGCATACAATTCTAGATCATTTCTCTTGGTTCCCACGGGTCTAGTCCACTTCTACATTGTGGCGGCAATTTGCATTTAAGGGTTTAACAATAACGGTAAGCAAGCCCGCGTCGCACTAAGACAGTTAGTTCTAGAATGCGATTACAAGGCGTTGCAGTGTAGGAATAGTAAGACGATAAGAGATGGTAAAGCGTCTTTCTGTTGACCCAACAAATTTACCCTGTAGTAACAATCAAATCATCGTCTAAATCAATTTCAGTCTCTTGTTCACCAAGCACCACCACCTCGCATACAACCACGTTAATAACATGGAAATTTCGTCTAGTATGTGCATGGTATTTACCTGTCTCTTGCTTAAATTATCATAATTAAATTTTAATCAATTAAGTATTATAAATTCAAACAGTATTATTCAAATACTTTTCAGTCATTGGATACAATTGAGGCGGTAATTGATACAATTAAAAATGAAAATTAAATTCTGAAAAACATGAATTCAATGTCACATTTTTGTTTAATTCCTCCTTGAATAAATAAATTATCTCGCGACTACTTCTCCAATAAGAACTTTGAGATGAGAATTGCGTATGGCAAGGATGTGGTGAAGGTGGATCCTATAGAAAAAATAAAAACGGAAGAGACAAATTACCGTAATTTGCATTCAGCAAATTTTTTTCATTCGCTTCTATATATTTTTCCTTTCTTATTCTCATGTCTGTAATCAGGAAACGTCACGGAAATGTCGATGAATTTTTCTTTCATGAACATTAAAATGCTTTCGTGTTCATGTAATCTTATCGTTCACTCTTCTTTTCGTTTCTCATTATTTCCACGCAGATGCTGACAAAAAAGACGAGAATACAATAGGATCATTCATCGTACCATTACTTTACAAACGACAACAAGATATAAACTGGACGATATACATATACGGGCACATGTACATGTCGCTATTGTCCATTCATTTTGTTTGCCTCCAGCCATATGCGTCTGCGTGGGTTAGTGAATGTATATCTGGCGCAGTATATGGTCGATGACGAGCCATGCTACCAAACTTCCCAATCCACTATCCACCCATCCTCTATATCTCTTTATATCCCTTTATTCGGTATCCATAGTTTTCCCTTGTTCGAACTCAATCTCATTCCATTCTCATCCTAAACCCCATTGCCGTATCGGTGGGTATTTTGTTTCTGCTATTTTTCCTTTTTTTTTTAATTTCTCAAATGATCTACACCAATTCGATATTCTTTGTATGAATAAATACGGTTTTGTTTCTCCTAGGTATTCCCCTATTTCCCCAATTTTATGCAATATTTGGATTTGAATTAACCGTCAAATATTATACCATTGTTGGCAAAGAGAAAAAAAAAAAAGGTAAATTAGGATTTTATTTCCTAGACTTTCTGACACTAAATATAAATTATTGTTTTTGATATTTATTTCCTTAAATTTTAAACTTTTAATCAAGTATTTTTTATTTGGAACTGGGACAGTAACCAAATTTTTGTTAATAAATCATGTATGAATATCACATAGACAGCCACGAAGGACAGAGTTATATATTTCCATTTTACATAGAATAACTCGAAAATAGAACGAAATCTATTGAGCTGAAACAATTGTTCGATATAAATATATTTTGAAATATTAATTCATCTTAAGATTCAACTATAAATGTAACTTCATTCCATCACGAAGAAAACGATTAATTTATCGTGATAAATTTATAGTAAATCTATGAATAAATAGCAGCAAAATTCAAAATTGAATAGAATTTAATTTACCTCACGATCAAGGGGTTTAGCAAGGGTTATGACGCCAGTATTTGAATCAACGATGAATTTGTCAGTTGATTGGATTCCATATTTGACCTGAGAACCCTCCGGATCGTGACCCTTCAAGGTAAATATCTCTGAACCAACAGCAGTTGCTTCAGACAAAGGTAAACCTACTGGTGTACCACCAGCATCAAATATTGGCGGCTCATTTACATTGTTGCTCGCTGAAACAGTAAAACAAATAATGGAAATTAATATCCCACATTCAAACAAACATATATATCAAAATATAAATATATATTTCAATTAAAATATAAAGAAAAAAAATTTATTGCCGACATCTTACGGTTCTACCAACGGAGGATTTTGGTATCAAGTAAAATATAAACCTTTTAGCGAAAGTGAAAAATGCAATGTAATGAATGAAACAAAGAGAAAACTGATGGATGAATGAGGTGAAAGAAAAAGAAGAATAAAATATAATAAAAAATAAAAAGCTTTTGGCACAAGTGTTTTATAAATCGTAAAATATATATCTACATTTATATCTATATTTAAAAGAGCCAATCGCAACAAAGGTAGAAGCGTTATCGTGCAAGCGAGCGAATTGTGGCGCGCAAGTACCGATCGATCGGAAGAGGAAAGAGAGAAAGGGACCCGGAAATGGCTGGCGTAGCAAGGAAGCGTGATGGTACAGCAAATCTATTGAAGAAAAATCCGCCTAGGAGGCGCTTTATCCTCCTTTATTCCTTTGTGTGTATCTTTTTCATTATTTTATCATCTTTTATTTATTTTTTTCACTGCGTCTATCTTGGTTATATACCTTTAGTGCAAGAAATTACATAGGAACTAAATTTTTTTTTTACTTATTTCTCGTTTTCTCTGACACTCACATTCTCACAACGTTTTACAACACAAGCAATAACTCGAGGCTTTTCAATGTCCATATCCTTCTATCTCTATCTCATCCAATCATTTCGTTACTTTTTTCAGTATCATTTATTCTTAAAATTATAATTTCCACCATTTTAAAATTAATGACAGAAAATAAAATTCAAATTTTCGCGCCATTATTTCCCCTTGGGAATTCCCTATTTTATTTTAAATTGATGAGTTTTTTTTTCAGTTCCGAATTGAAAATAAAATCGTTAATTTATCAATCAGCTATGGGGAATACTTGGAGATTTTACGTCGGAAATTTCCGCGGATTTATTTATTGATGGAAAATAAATCGAAAAGTTATTATAATTATAAATTTAATGAATTGAGTTTGTTGAATGGCAATATAAAAGTACTCTTATACTATTCGATGAACGTGTATATATATGCCTGTACGAATCTCGATAACAACGGTAAATTAATCCGCGATTATAGCTATACTATACATTTATTCTCTCGCAGTTAGTATTACAATGTATGTATATAGGCAGAGTGGATTATTTTCTCTGGGCTTAATCATAACGTAACGTTTTCACCCTGTGAGTTTCCAAACTATTATAGCAGAAACTTTCGGCCAGAAAACATCAGCAAGGGTGAAATTACTCGTTCTCATTTATAATGAGTCACTAAATCTAAATTACGTCACATTTTTATAACATAAATATCAAGGGAAATTAAAAAACTAAATGAAAAAAAAAAAAAAATAGACAAAAATAATTTTGCTATCGTTAATATTTGTGGATAAAATTTTTTATATTCATCATGGTATATTGCATTTACCACATGGATCAATTAATAACACATCAAAGGATAATCCCCATATGATATACAGAATGGGGGAGAATATAACAAAATATTTTACTTTAGTACAGGGATCAACTCTACGAATATTTATATAGATATATCTGTTATATAGGAAGTTTGCCAAAGCAATTAGCGAAATATTAACGACGGGGTTTATTTCAATTTACGAACACTCCGTAACAATAACTACCAACGATCCTCACGTTAAATGATGTCTAAGCAATGGTATGAATTAAATAAATAAATAAATAAATAAATAAATAAATAAATGAAAGAATGAATCAATGAATGAATAGAGAAATAAATAGATAAAAGAAAAAACTCAATTGAATATGAGAAATAACATTGGAAAACCATTAAACAATAAATTTAATAAAATATCAAAATTCTCTTTTTTTTTTTTTAAATTTTTTTCTTTCATTTTTTATGGTGAAATTGATGTTTTATTGTAACCCACGTGTAATCTCGCCAACAATTCCATTGATCTACCTCAATACAATTTTATTTGACCCTTTTTAAATCACCCATCCAACACAATATTCAATGTGTATTCATATACACATGTGGATAAATTGTGTCGGTGCATTCACACAAATATTCTGCGCGGTATTCCAATTTTCCATTTTACAATCAGAATAAATTTAATAAAGTATGCAGCAATATCACGTTATTCATTTGATTAATGATAAAATATGTATTTAAAATTTATTGCGTCGGTTACTATCAATATTATTATAGTTGTTATAGTAACTTGTAAATTTTATTTTATGTAAATTTGAAAAAGCATAAAAATAAATATTATCAAACTTTGATGTTTTGTTTTTATATTATTTTATATACCAATATTAAAATGATGCTGTGAATCAAATAACATTACTTTTATCATAAACAAATAAATTATTTAAGCGTATTTTCGGATGTATGACACGTCATTTAATTTCGGAAAATTATAGATTTATGGAAATTTTGTAAATTTACGACTAGTTTAAATTTCATAAATGTCATCGCGTAAATTTATTTATTCGTGACTCAGATTTTTAGCCCAATAAATATCCACATATTTTATACACATTAAAACATGCATATAAATATAAATCACCCCACAATTTGACAACAAACATAATTTTTTTATTATTATTAATATTATCATTCAGAATATATTTTAAATCGATAACAGTGACACAATTTCTATTTTAAATTCAATCCTGATGTATACATAATCAATCAACCACACCGAACAATTGTCGATGAAATAATTCATTAAACAGCAACAAAGAAATGTCATAAAGTGCATTTATAAAACATTTATGTTGAATAAATGAATAAATATTCAGACAAATGAATTTTTTAAACGTTTTACCCATTTTTTTTTTTTTTTTTCTTTTCATTTTTGATATGCAGTATTCATATTTTTTTCCAACGTTTATTTTTTATTTCTGAAAGAGCAAGAGAATCGGAGCGATGTGGCATGGGCGTGAAAATTCATTGGTCTGACAACGAATCCGAACATCGATTGGAAATTTTGATTGTATATGTCCCTGACGCGAGTTATAACTGGCAATGCAAAAGGCAGACTGTGAGAAAGGGGAATCCCCATCATCGTCATTCGCATATAGAGTGTTTGACAGTGTGACACACAAGTGGACAGTCAGTTTCCGGTTTATGCTCATTGATTGGTTATACCTATATGTATATAATAAATATATATCTTTTTGCGCGCGTATAGTTCAATCAAATTTCAGTATTACAACGTTTGGTATATATACATTCGTTCCATTTGTACAATGTTTCGATAACGATTTAGTTGCAAGCACAAATGTTGCTTTGATATTTTGACATTTGATGAAAATTTCCCATTTAGGTATATGGAATCGTGACGAAATATTCGGGACATTTCAATAGACTGTCCGGATATTTTATATAAATAATTATTTGATTTAAACACTAGGTATATTTGCTTGAAGTGGAAATATACATATACAATATACATGTATGAAAATTATAATTATTAAAAGTAAACAGATGACATTTGTCTTGAGAAAAAATTCGCTTAAATTATTCTGTAAATTAATTGAGATTTTTAAACTATTTTTATTTGCATATAAATTTATGATATTTATATTTTATAGTTGAAGGAGGATTTATCGAGGTGTGACGTGAATGTATAGAGTAAAGTGGAAAATTACGACAGTATTATTGTGTCATTTACATGACTCAAGTGCGAAATGCACAGATTATACTTTGGTTAAAATTACATGAGTATATTAAGTAGAAATTTCATGAAATTTTAATCAGAATTTGTGTGCATTTTACATTTTAGTCATTTGAGTTGTGCAATTAGAATACAATCGTAATATTAATTTCAAAATTAAATTCTGACATATACATAATAATATACACTCTTGAAATTCATAAACCAATTTGATGAAATTTTTTTTTTCAATACATTCACATTTCAAATTCTTGTACCAATTTATATAGGAGCTTGTAAATTTCCAAGTCGTTAAGCAACAGGGTCAAAATATTCTTCACCCTCACTGTGAAAAAAAAAAAATAAATAAAATAAAAAACAACTCCAATCCGATATAAAAGATCACATCAAAACCTGTCACTACACATCTACATTCAATTCCCTTCCTCTTCACTCAACTTTATCAACATGAAATATATTTATATATATAAGATCCACACATACACATCCATATTATCCTACACGTTTATCTCGTTTCATTCTTTCTGACATTGTCTGAAATATCTCTCTGCGTTTATTATATCCCCGGAACTGACACATTCAAGTTCGTGGTACGATATCCGTTTCGATTTTACCTCATCCAGCAATTTTATATCCACCGATTTACTCAATATTAATACTTATTACTATTCCAGCGAGTTTTATCTATCCACTTTACAGAATGTACACATATATTTCCTGCATTATCGAAATTAAAATCTATCACATCATCATTTAATACAAAAAATGAAGAAAAAAAAAAAAAAATACAAAATAATAAATAATGAATTCAGGAGCTCAAGTATAAATATCAAATGTCGTCTGCACGTAAAAATACAGAGCACTTTATCGAACGTTACCAGAATACACAGACTCACACAGGCAAACAGACAGACATACATATATATATATATATATATATACAGATGGGCAAATGTGAGAGAAGGGTGTATTCACATAAAACTCCCCTGCAGGCTATAGTGCTCTGCTGCTGGTTGTGACTGTGGTAGTGCTGCTGCTGTGGGGATAAATTTGTGGTATTCATCATTCGACAGGACGGAAGCGATAAGAGAGAATGAGAAAGACAGACAGACAGATACAAACACAGAGAGAAAAAGTAAATGAATGAGAGAAAGGCAGAGAGATATTTTCTAGCACCTAAAATACGATAGTTCTGAAAATAAAGTGGTCCAACATTAGGGAGGGTGATTTTGTCTTTTATTTTTTGTTATGTAGTTCATTTCAGGATATTTTTTTCTTCTTTTGTTTTGGGTAAAAGCTCTCAATTGATGAGGGAGGAAATTGAAACAATTGGCGCATCATTTAGATCGATTATTATATATTAGTTTGTTCTGGTTTGTTTTTTTTTCTTTTTAGAAGAATTTTCTATAAGTCATGTATTTTTGATAGAAAACATTTTAAGTGATAATAAAATTAAATTTCTCTTTATTTTTTTACGTTATTGTTTAGAGTGTCAGATTATTTGTGGAAATATTTCATGTTATATTTTTTTTTTTCATATTTATTTTTCATTTCTTGTAGTTGAATTTGATAAAATTGAAGAGAAATATAGCGGTTTGATAAATTGCCTTTAGACAAGGCTTCCTCATCTTCACGTATACCGTCTTTCAGTCTCAATAAGCTCTTTTGCCATCGACAAAAGCCTTTGGCGTACGGCAATGTTCCATCCGGCACGTATGTATACGTATATGTATACTATCTATAAATGTATATACATCAGAAGTTGAGACTTGAGGTGAGATTCAGGAGGCATGAGAGAGAAAATCAAGCTTAAAAAAAACCACATCAAAGTAGCAAAGACGTTGTAAAGTCAAAGTTCAAGGAGTAAAAAATATGAATACATATATTATATGTATATATAATTTTTTTTCAGTTTTTGCCGCAAGTGTAGGAAGAAAAAAAAAAGTAAATAAGACACAAGAAACATAAGGCACACTCTCATAATTTTTTCTTTCCTTTTACACATTTATAAATTCTTGTTTTATATACTGAAAAGTTAGAACTTTATAAATCCACCGCTCTGCATTATTTTCTTTTTATTTTTCATGTTTTTCTTGGGGTATATGTTCCGGTATAGCGATAAAGAATGAAAAGATGAAAAAGATTTTCACACTAGTCATTTTTGTTTAAGATTTTTTTTTTTCATTTTGTATGCTTCAGCGCAGCCACTTGAATTATTGAAAGAAAAATAAAATTATGGAATTTTACATCAATAATTTATCAAAATAAATCCACATTCGCATTGGCGAATTTACTCCACAATATTCCATATAATATCACCATAATTTTTATTTTTAACAAAAAATAAAAGCATGGAAAAAAATTCTGCGATCAATAAAGAAAACGAAAAAAACAAATTAAATAATAAAAGTTCCATTTTCTTTTCTTCTTCTTTTAACGATTTAATTTCCAATAAACTTCATCACCGTCATTTTTCTTATTTCTAAAGAAAACTCTTGAATAGATCTATAAATTGAGTTTTCAAGTTTCTGGGACGCGGTCGTGAGAGGGCGACACGTGCATTACCTTGAAAGACGAATGCAACGGCAAATAAATATTTTACATTCAAAAAATAAAAGAAAATAAAAATGTAATGGAATAAAATTGAGATTAGGATTAAAAGTTTCGCGAAAATTCCTTCGGAATAAAGATAGAGAAAATAATAATAAGACAAAGACGTATCAGTATAATATAAAAATATGAAAAGTACGTTGGAATAAAATTTAAACTGGGAAGATTGAACAAAATCCATAGAAGCAAGTGCAAATTACTTGAGGTTTCCGCCAACTGGCATTAATTGAATTCCCTAATGAATTGAACTTTACGCACAGATAAACTTATGTGTGTGTATCAAAATACATATACTCTAAACGAAAACATATTCAATGCAAGTATATACATGTATTTATCAGCAGTCTTATCGTGCAACCATCTGGAATATTGGCTCTTTTCACTGGCACCCTCACTCTCTTCTCTATCAAATTGATCGTGCAACCACAATCTCATGTGGTTTTTTTTTTATCTGCGTTATATGAACACATCAATTGATCCATTCATTGAATTTTTTATTATAAAAAAATACAATACATATAAACAATAGATAAAAAAAAAATTTTTTACTTTGATTATACAACCTTTCACTATTTGCAAAATTATTTTTAATTCTTCTATTTTTTTTTATAGAATATTTACATAGAATTTGAAAAGATGAAAATAATAAATTAGTATTTTGTCATTTTTTTTGTTTTGTTTTTCTATGTTCTCTCAATTTTTCATTCTCGTCATTATCCCTTCGTAATATTTTTCTTATTCTCTTTATATAACTCCCATTTGTCGTTGCAGAGTTTTCCCAGTGAAATTACGCGCTGTGTATCCCCCCTCGTACCATTGGTGAGTTAACTACCTCGTCGCGTACGAGGGTTGGCAACAAAGAACGAGAAGAAAAAAAGAAAATGAAAAGAAAAATTGAGCCATAGAGAGTGACGGATGTTTTTGTTCGTTAAAATCCAATTAAGTATAGCAAGTAACTTGCACTTGCCAAATGAAAACGAAAAGCGAAAAAAAAAAAAACAAAAAAAAAATTGCTATAATATATAAAAACTCTTTTTACATTCGTTCATTATATAGTGAATTATAATAAATAAAACTTTGATATATTGCAGTAAATTAAATAATTTAAATCAGCCATCAAACAAATTTTGATATCAATTATTGAACATAGCACATTCTAGAAATTTAAATTGCGCAACAGAATATATCTTAACTTGGCAATTTATCCGGAAATACATGCTCACGATAAATTCCATTAGATAATATATAGTGATATTACATATACATAGCAATGTCGAATACATCTTTCTCTCTCAATTTCGTGCTCTCGTTCGCTTTCAATATATTTCAACGACAACATCAACGCTCGCCCAGCTCAACGTCGTCTCAATATTCTTCAACGAATAAACGAGGATTTTCATTATCTGAGCAAGCACAGTCAGCAAGAAGAGCTTTTCTCTCTTCCCACTTACTTTTCACCCTATCAAACTACACCATGAACATTTCAACATAAAAACTAGAATAAAATAAAAATGAAAATAATAATATTAAGAAGTAGAAAGTCTCAATTCTCGTAAGTAATTTTCATTTCAAAATACAAGCAATTTTAATTTGTTAAAAAATCTCATTATTTCCCAAATGATATTGTAGATCTCTTCTTTATCCAAAAATAGAGGGCGCTTCTAAACTACTGTAGCGTAAATACTAGCTATCGCATTTGGTTTTTTACGAGATAATAATCCGGACTGTGTCCGTGTATGCGTGGATTGTTCATGTGAAACTGAACTTTATACATACAAACGTAGATTACTTACGGATCCATGAAGCGAATCTAGTATTTCTCAAGTTTTCCTCAGACATTGCTCTTCATGTATATACATTGACGCGATACGACGCAAAACCGGCGCTTCCGATTTCGTTTCTTTTTTCTTCTCTCATGGGAAACCTTTAGAAGAGAACGAAAATCGTGTTGTTTCTCTATTCCTTCTATCATCACATTAAAGCACTGACTTCAATGTATATGTGTGTGTTTATAAAAGTAAAGAAGACGGTCTCTCTAGTGTATCCCATATCTTTTTCAGTATCAAGTCTTGCTTCACTATTTTCTCTTGCAATTTATATCTTCTTTTCTGTCTTCAACCATACTATTTCGTCCCTCAGTGAAAATGAGATGTTTAAACTCTCACTCTCATGAGGAAATGGCAAACACTTGAATCTCCAGAGTTTAGACACGTAAAATAAACAAACCAGGAGGAAAAAAGAACGAGAAAATAATGATAAAATATAATAATATTATAGACATACCAAAAATAAGGAAACAAGAATTAATATACTAATTTTAATTTTCTATTAACGATAATAAAATTTTTTAACTTACCAATGCAAATGGCGAAATTCAATATGGCGACCAGGCAACTACCTTTTGCAATGAACCTGAAATTCAAACGGGAGTTAATTATAATGATAGGATTAAATTTAATTTAGGTAGTAATTTTCAACTATATTGCATGACACATGAGATGCCAAAAGTACGCGACGGGTTTATATAGCGTTAGGAAATTTGCGTGTATGAGTATATGTATGTGAATGTGAATGTGTTCGTGATAGTTTTGGTAAAAGTGCACACCACACTGTTCCGCTGGATGAAACGAGGTGAACGCCATCTGTGCGCCGACCTGTCACAAGCGTTAATTAGCTCGAGCTACGTTCGCTGGGCAAACTTAATTGCTCACGACAGACCACTGCCTTCTTTTCATCCCCTGTTTTTCTACATAGACCATCCTATTTCTCTCCGCTTACCATCCCGCCCAACACACCACCACTGGCCACACTACCATAAATTTTTTCTTCCACGCTCTCTCATTCTCTGCGTTCCATTAATTAATTTTTTATCTTCATGATAAAAATAACCAAGCGTCTTTTTTTGTAACTGTTTTTCTCGAACAACTAAGAGATGAGAATTGAGTTAAATTGATTACATGTAAGACTGCGAATGATGAATAGAACCGTGACTTTGATAGGGTAGTTTTGGAACAAATTGCCAAACGGAAAGGAAAAACGTCAAAGTTTTCAAATTAAGAAAAAAAAAATAAGAAGTTTTGGAACTGCATAGAAATGGTAAGATGAGGATGTAGTATAGGTTGATGGGAGGTTGGTTAAGGGAAGAAAAGTGCTCACGGAGCGGAAAATAGAGTAGAATGTACTGCTTAGAGGGAAGTTTGAATGCGACAACACGCTTGTTGGGAGAGGGAGATAAAATGGGAGAGAGGAAATGAAAATATCGGGTTTTGGCTTGTCGAGTCAGGCGAATATAGGGAGCGTTACGGAAAACCGGCTCGTCGGCAATCCAATTCGTGGTCGAATATTGAAGCCGAGAATAAAATGGAAGACTATGTATACATGGATCAACACAAGATGATGTATATACGGTTTTCAAATACATTGAAGTGAAGAAGACGATGTAGAAAATCCATTTTCATCAACATGATCTATTCACTATTGAAACAAAAAAACAAAAAAAAAAACAGCGAATTTTGTAATAAAAAAAATGGATGTAATTCTAAATTTGTTCATTATATAGATTTTATATTTGCTCATTTCAATTAGCAATTTCGGTGAGGTCTATTTGTCATCCTTTGACTCGATAATCGAGCTCATAAATTTCACCGTGAGCTTTTTCGTTAAAATTTTTCCGACTTACCAAACAGGCAGACGGAGAAAAGTATGGAATTGAAGATTAGTAACGAGAAGAAAAATTATGTGTGTGCATTTGGGGATAAAAGCAAGTGACGTGCGAAATTTTCCAACGATATCAACAGTAATGATAAAGTTGGTTCTTTACTTTCAACATGATTCACGAGCTTTCACTCCATTCAAGCACAATAAACTTCACGGGAAACAATTAAAACTTGATCAAATAATTTCTGTTGAATAAGTTGAAAAACAAAAATGTTTCCGACATTTTTGTATGAATTACAATGCGTTGAAATACATTTGCAAATTAGATTTTCTAGCTTGCGGGACGCCACCGACCGATGGCGCTTTTATATATCGCTCAACGTATAGAGAATGGCGTCGCACTTGAAACAAAAGACTGATTTAAATTAAATGCCCTTGCCTTTTCTCTCGTACTTGTTCACCATGTTCTTTCCTTTGCATTACTTCCCCTTGCTTCTCTTTTCACCAACCAACCATCGTCTTTCAATGTTATCACCATTCTCATTCTTCTTTGTCTCAGTCTGCCGCCATTTTTGTTTTCAAACGTAATGCAATGGTGCTTTTAGCACTTTGGTTATTACCGCGCGCGACATCCTGTACATTATTACAATGTAAAATTAAAAGTAGACGTCTAGTTTGCAAAAGAAAAAAAAATATAGAAACAGACAATGGATACATATATATTTTTACATTCGGAATTGTTTCATCGCCTACTATCTGCCAGATGATAAATGAAAGACATAACAGTGAAACAAGAAATAAAAAGATTTCCAATATTGCAAAAGTAATTGGTGAAGGTGAAGCAGAAAAATTGAGACGGTGGCATTTCGTGCGTGACATAGAAACGAAACGGATCGTGAAATTTGACAAGAGCAGTAACTGCTGCAAAATCCCTTTAAAGATATAGGCTTATTACGTGACTAGATAGGATTAATGATGTGCAATCGTAAGTTTCTATAAAAAAAAAAAAAGTAAGAAAGAAGAAAAACACTCGAAGCAAAAAATTTTAAAGCTCCCTAACAAAAGTAAAAATTCATTAAACTGTTACTAAAAGTCAAAAAGTTCATTCTGATGGTTATAAAAAACTCACATAATTCGTGACGTGTATACGTGAGAATGGCAGGAAGTTACATAACCAAAAGAGATAAAATAAAAGGGGTGATGAAAAGGGGAGAGAGAAAGCGATCGTCTCAACACGTAATGGCGGACAACTGGACAACTTTTGGTGCGCGGAAGTCGTTTCGAGCATCTGTCGCAGGGCCACCTAGACAAGATGGAGATAGTTCACGGTTGATAGGGGGGTTGATGGCAACACAGCATATACGAAATGAAAAGAGGAAGCGAGAAGATGGTAACTATAGTAGCAAATGCCACAGAGGAAGTTAGCAGGAGTCCGTGCAGTTGAAATTTGTGCTTCTGTGCTTGCTTACTGGCTTGATCCTTCGCGTACATTTCCAGTTAACTGCTTTTAGAATGAGGATTTTCGTATCTCTACCTATCTGTAGTTGGCCTTTTGCCCCTTCACTGCCTATGTATTTCTTAAGGAGTTACCCTGACTCAAATGAAATTAATCCACCCTCTACAAAGTGTATTATACGAGAAATGAAATAAAAAAAAAAATTAAAAACCCTTGATTCGTGAATTTTTTTTCTACAGTAAACAACATCCATTGCTTAACATGGAATTATATCAAATGAAAAAAAATTATACGTACAGAGAAAAGTGATAAATTGAATTGCAAACAATGTAAAAAATTCGCACGCGATCTATTTGAAACAGAAGCATCAGTGCAATATTCCCATGTACACAAAAGCATAACCATTGTTGCAACATTTCTCGTTACGGACAAGATTCTAGGATTACATAACAATTTGTTCTTTTCAAGATGTAATTGCAAGTCACAAAGTGAATAGGAAGAGGAATCTCTTTGACATGAGAAAGCGCATTGATGAAGAGAAACAAAAAAAAAAAAAAAAATAATAGTAGTGTGGAGAAAAAAAAAAGGAAAATAATTACAGCATTAAATCAGTTGCTACATATAAATGGAACTGAATAAAAAGGTACGGGCGCGTTGATGTAGTGTATAAACGCATTATTAACGCAACACCGAAAGCGTTAGGACAACAGTGGCGCTATGTATCGCACCACCATTTCTCCAAAGCCTGTGGTGCAGCCACTAATGGATGCAATTAAAACGTATAATGGTGTACATCACGCTTCGGGGATCGTGTAGACGACGCTACCGTCTGTATGTACATAGTAATACCCCAAACATGGTGGCAGTTATCAATTTAGAAAATTTTAGCATAGGTGGCAATATAATTTACGCATTGACGCTGATACCAGCATATAGTTGCAATTCGTAAATCGATTTTCACAGTTTATGTACATAGTCATGGACATAAAATGGCGCTGACTATGAGAGATCTACGTCGGAAATGGTTATAGCTAACGCTACCGGACACTCGTGTTTACAACTCTCGGCTTGCCAACATTTCAGTGTAGGTTGATAAGCACTTGAAAGATGAGAGAGAGGATGGGAGAGATGAAAAGGAATAGTTGGTTGTTCATGGCAACCCTTTAGATTTCTGCTTCCCTTTCTCTATGTTGGTATGTGTCTGGAATTTTAGCTGGACCAGCTTGCACACGAATATTATAATCCTCTTTATGTGTATACGCACAAAGTGCGATGACGTTTCATATTTAAAACGTGGAAAAGTTCGTTAAGCGGAATGATAGTGAGTAGAGTTTGGGTGAGACTAAAATTTGAATTTCAGGGAGGATGAAAAATCACTGACGTAACAGGAATAAAAGAGTGAAGCGGATATTTGAAAAAAGATATACCTTATATGTACACACAGTTTTTATATCCGATTTGAATATCTCAACAAAAAAAAAAAATGTATTCAATATAAAACATTTTTCATCGCCTTCCACCACTAACTTGTTATTCCAATAAAGTTTAAAATGCTTTAAACATCATGTGATATATTTTATCCTACAATAGAAATTTTTCTGAATAGAATATTTTCCAACAACGAATAAAGGCTGACTGAAAATCTACACATGAATACATTCACGAAAGATTTTCATTAAAAAGTTTTTTGTTGAACATAACACACAAAGAAAAAGTGGAGAAAAAAAATTAATAATTTAAGATAATTATAAAGAGAGAATACTCAATGAATTTCCCCGGTCAGGAAAGGATCGGTGAAGTAGTTACTGTCCGATGAATTCAATCCTACGTCTCCATTATAAATGATTCATAGCTTTTAGTAAAGAAGAGAAGAGTAGAGGGTGAAATTGCCGGATGGCATTGAAAGGTAGGCCAGTTTAAGTCGCACCCGGTACGCATCGATGGAGCTTTATTAAGGGGTTTGATTGTAATCCCTCCTTCCACTGAAGCTCGCAACTCTACCTCTTGCAGCCAATGATGGAAACCATTATCGAAGCAGGAACGGAGCAGCTTATCGAACCTTTGAGTCCCACAATTCGTATCATTATATATGTATAACTGATTCCATCGTGCTCACTATATCCTCACTATTCGCCCATACTTTACTAGGCAATGCCGATGTCACGGAACCGGAAACCCCACAGCGTCGTCAAGAAGTATGGCGAGCAAGGTGGCATAGTAGAATGGGTGAAGCTCTCGGGGCTCGTCTTGAATGTATATAAGCTGCTCTCCTGCCTACAGTGAACGACCCAGAACCCCGGATGTCGATCGAGCTGCGACAGGAAAGGACGCACACGCAGAGCAACCCGACAATTCAATTTATAAGCTTATTAAAATTCCACTATAAATTTATGAATACAATTGTTGTGATTAATTTTGATAAATATCAAATATAAAAATCACGCCTTCCTAATTCAATGTTGGCATGCTTATTTATTACAATGCCATCATAAAAGTGAATTGTTTATAAAATTTTCTATGATTGTAAATTATCCGCTGACAATTCTGGGATCTATCCAATTTGTCCATGATAAAAAAAAATAATTCTCGAAAATGGGGAAGAATATCAAGGAAAAAGGACCCCGAAACTTTGTCTCCAAAAGGATAATCCTGTAGAATGAGAAAAATACAAAGACACGTTTCTTTTTCTCGTTTAACCAGTCCACTCTCTTCAGTCAATAGCCATAGGGATTATACGGTTAAAATTTCTCCAACGGATTTTGAAGAGTGCGCTCGAATATCCGGCAATCCACGTAGCAAATCCTTACGGCAACTTCAACAAGTTCAAGTTTATATATACTAGATTTGACGTTATATCTGCTCATATTCATACATATATATGTACAAACTGCAGAATATATAGAGAAGATATAATAGGTTTTCTAAAGGAATAAGCTATGTATGTTAGAAATGAGTTAGAGTATAAGGTTAAGTTAATGTTGAACAAACCCACGGGTTTAAATTTCATTACGACGATTACGCGCACGGTAAAGTTTCACTGTTGTATCTGCACACGTGAACGTGGTATGTCCTACCATGTTAAAATGGGAATAAGACATTGTCGTTACAAAACTGCGATTACTATCATTATGAAAATTATTCAATGACTTTACTACGCTCTACACATTTAAATATTCTACTTCTTTCATACTTTTATCAATTTCCATATCGTTGCAATATAAAGTCGTCTTTTACTTTGTATACTTTCATAGTGAAATTAAAAAAGTCAAGATGAAAAACAGTAAAATCCACGCCCATGTTCAAACAAACAATAAAAAAAAATTAAAAAAACTTATGTTTACTAAAGTAAACTAACTAAGAACTCTATTAAAATAGTTTGCCATCAGCATATAGATCAAACTTTAACAATTGAACTTACTATATAATCTCTTGAGTAAATGACAAATTTTAATAAATCCATATATGTTATATAATCAATATTTCTACTTATGTGCATCAAAATTCTCATGCATTCATACCTGTGGAAATATTTTAATACGCTAATTAATTTTACGTAAAGCGCCATTGTTTCCTTTTAATTATAAAAGTAATTCACATGGTAAAATATTAACAAATAATTGAGGTAGTAGTTACGAGACGATCTAGTTATCTAACTATTTATATTCCAAGTTATTTGTTTATCAGAGTATCACACAACGAAAAAAAAAAATTCTTATTTTGTTTCCTTTTAAGTATCACATGATGTGGAACTTAACTTTTCGAAGTAGAAAAGCAGCAGACAATATATGGATAGGAAAAATAAATACGTGACAGACGTTTTTGGATATCTCCTTTGATTCTCACTCAACTCACGGCACTTTTCGGTACATGAACGTGTGGGTTAACAATAAGTTAGACAAAGCCACCACCTCATTCTGTCCCCCCCACCAACCCAACAAACGTGACAATCGTGTGCATCTTATTCTCTACTACTTCTCCGTACTCATCTTGTCCGGCTTTTATAACAACAAAACCTCTTGTCCTCGTCAGCAGAGTAGTAGTGTACCCTTTGGCTGTGTATTCGTCTTCCACCAAAGTAGAATAAATGTAAATTTGAGGGTGGCTTCTTCAATTTCTCGCCCATACCATCGTACAATTGTGCTCTTCTCTTTTGCTTCTTGCTACTAGTAAATCCACTCTGACTAGGGTGTCAGTGAAAATAGCTTTAAGGTCTTATAAAGACTTGTGTAACTGAGACTTCGACTTTCTTCCTAAGTAATACAATTGCAACGATATTACTTGGAAATGAATGTGAGGAATGTTTTCATTAAAATAATACGATGTAATTATATTTGCGTACTTCTTCTTGTCTGATATATGATTGTCATCACACATTTAATGATATATTTTTCAAATATATGCATATAAAAATACACATTCTAATGTAGTATTTTCTGATAGCAAATGCGACACAGAAAGTTTTCAACTTTCTATACAATCAAGTATTTTAGTTGAAATAAAAACTTGAATTTTCCTGTGTGCGCATGTATGTTTTTATGTCTTCAGTAAGTAGTAAAAGTAATAACTTTCTACAGCATTGACACTGGATGTATTTTATACAGCTCAAAAATGAGAATAGCAAACACTTGTCTCATTGTTAAATTCAAAAATTATAATAAGACTTGGGATTCATCATCCCTTAGCTCATTGACATGTTTTCATATGCACTTGTCTTTCATAATCATGTCTCGTTCTCACCTTGGCTTTATTCTTATGTCATCCGACTAAGTCAAGAACGTTCATTTAAATCCTACAGCAGTCCTTCACGTTTCTCAACAACGAGAACAAAAAGAAAATAAAAGGAGAAAAAAAAAACAAGAACGAAGAAGAATTTCCTGACCCAATTCCTTAAGATGAACAGTGCCAAAGTTTTCAGGACTTTAAAATTCTCATCCAAACATTCGTAATGTGTCCAAGTTGGAAATGTCTTTTCTATAAAAATTCAATGACGAATATTCATTACTCATTCGGAATAAATGGTAGTTTGATTAACATCAAAAAACCAACTAAAAATTGTGTGTCAATTAATCCGATAGACTCCATGCCCTTCTCATACATCCACTCTATATAGAATTAATAGAATGACTAGAGCTGAGCTTAATCGATCAAGCACACCGCTATCTATCCTGAACATTCTCATCAGTCGATTCCCACCATCATTCACCTCTCCTGCCTCCTGTCCAACGGATCTTGGTTGAGGGTAAAACGCGCGATAACCACATGATACTACATTCCCCCGCTTACTCTGTATGCGGTCAAACCAACATCACCAAGCTCCATCAATTACATAATCATAAACTAGATGGAATAGTCATCGTTCAATATCGAAATTTCAATTAATTACATCATCCAATAATATAAAAAAAAAATCCCTACTCCATAATTATGCATACATAACTCATCAAAGATTGACAGTGATACTTTTGAATATCGAAAAAATTATATATTAAATTGATTTAATAATTTAACATTATTATATGCAGCCATATTTTGCGATTTTGTCATATTTAATCAAGTTGAGGAGCGAATATCCTTCTGAATAACCTAAAGACTCATGAATTCATGATGGCGGCTGTGGATAAATGCCACAACGGTGGACTATCTCTTATGCATGGTATGCGGCCCTCTATGTGTCATACATAATCATACATAACTCATGTAGTGTCTGCCCAAATGGCCGCCTCTCTCCGGAGCACACACAATGTGGCAAGCCGCATTTACATACGTCCAGTTTACCATTGCATATGC
Organism: Microctonus brassicae; assembly: GCA_918226075.1. Taxonomy (NCBI): domain Eukaryota; kingdom Metazoa; phylum Arthropoda; class Insecta; order Hymenoptera; family Braconidae; genus Microctonus; species Microctonus brassicae. The sequence continues at coordinate 5,636,010 of OW445490.1, forward strand.
GATGGCACATATTATCTATATGTGCTATAATATTATGTGTGTTTGTAACTAGTGATTGTCGTCCATCTTGTCTCTAGGACAGACAAAAAGTAACTAAAGTCGTCTTTCCTTCTAAAAAACCTGTAGACTTTAGTTTATTATAATGATTAATAATTTTTTTTTCTTGCTTATATCATTTTTCGCTTAATATGACGTAAATACTCTACAAAATAATGTAAATAATGACTTAAATTAACCCAAAAACTAACCGAGATATCTCTTCTTGTCATATCCGTCTAATAATCAATTAATTTTAATTAATGAATTAATTAATTAATGGAGAGATAGATATAATTGACAATGACTGATGAAATTCGCTATGTGAATTAATGTTTATGTTGTTCTATCACGGCAAAGCGTGAAAGGAAGTAGATTTTTAATTCAACAATTGTTTCTTCAGTAAACAAAATAAAATAAAAAATAACACGCTGTTATATTGTAGACATACACTCTTAAGACAATGAACATTAACTGAAGATTGAAAATTTTGATTATAAAATGTGGCAGTTATGCGTCATAAGACAAAGAAAACTACATCCACTATACCAAACCTCATTTTGTCTATCTACAATATTTTTTTTGTCTTTTACTCTCTCATTCTCATATCTCTTGTGTGCAACTAGCTCTTTCTTACTTGCTTGCTTTTAGACTTACATATCCACCACGCTCTAGGGACCAGCATCGTCGATTGCGCAATCTGAGAGAGCGTAATCGTGGGGAATGCTTTTCCGTACCTCACGCGCCATTCCAAGTTCTCTCTATTATTATTACAAGACCAAATCTCTCTCTTTAATTTCTTTATTATTTTTTTCCCCTTTTTTCTGCTATCATTATGATCAATTATATCAATCAAGAATTTTTCCCAACTTCTATGGACTCTCTTTGATGCCATTAATAACGGAAACAATTTGATATTTAACTCGTTATTCATTAGCTAACGTTTATTTTATCTAGTACTAGTTTTTTATTTATATGTTTCATTTAATTTCAATGTATGGGCGTTATTCTTTTTTTATTCAGAGATCATTAAAGACTTTCACCGGCCAAACAACGACCTTGCTGAGTGGAGAAAAATAAGGCAACAATGATTAATATTTATTAATAATACATTATCAAGTATCGATATCCTGATTTGTAAAATAATAAAAATGTTCCTTCATTCAGTAAGCGTAAAAATAAATAGTGTTAATAGTTCAAAAGCAAACGAGTATGGTTTTGTGAGTTAATAATGAGTGAATACATCGGTGATACAAGAATAACGGGAATCCCACCTGTTCCTTCCTCCGTTGTGCGACACGTTCGCGCGCATTCCAACCAACCATTACCGGTTATACATATGTATTTAAACTTAAAGCTTATTTATTAATATTTTCATTTGTATTTCAACACGATAAATCGTTGAATTAAATCATTGATTGATTAATTTATTATCTCCCAGCAATTATTAATATTGAATTAAATTGTGTTAATTGTATGGATGACTTTAAAAAGTAACGTTAAATTGAAAGAAGAAAAAATTATTTCTTGACTCACCTAACACGAGTTGGCGACACTGACCCAGACATTTTTTTTTCCTCTCTCCTCTTCCTTTGTTTTATCTTCTTTTTCTTCTTTACGGTATTGCCACACACAAAAATAAAATCACTCGTATCCACTATTCATTTTCATAATCTACGCCCACAATATAGCAGAAACAATAAAGAAATAAAAAAATTCTCACACGTGGACATTCAAGAATTAAAATTAAAATAATATTGCACACTGTTTTACATAAATTTTAGTAAATAAATTAAAGAAATATTTTTATTTAAATATATTTTGTGGATGATGTTGAATTATTTTATGGGCGGTGTTTATGTGGTTTTGATGGCTTCCTGTACGTGCAATGTTTTAACCGTTAAGAGAAATAAAAAAAATAACAAAAAAAATTTTTATTTTATTTTCAATTGTGGATTTAATTACGCGTGATATTATTATTTATTTTGATTGTTATTGAATCAATATTTACGCATAGAGAGGATGGACCAGTGTTTGCTAATTTATTTCCACCCTTTTTACAAACGTGAGAAAAAAAATTGTATACAATTTTTTTTATTTAATAAAAAATGGTTGACACCGTCCGAACGGCGCAGCTCATGACAAGCGACTGGATTGGACGCTTTGTTGCGGACATGAACAGAAACTATCGTGAATAGCGGGGCTCGAAGAAATGGCAAGGGAAAGGGGTGAACACCGGAGTGCGCTTTTATTGGTTCGTTATCTCTCCCACTCCTTTTACTCCGGTCTGCGCAGATGACGCATGAGCATTTGAAGTCATGCGCAGAACCCAATTAATTAGTTGACAATATCGCGGGAAAATTTGAATAGTTGAATTAATTTTTATTTAAGATTTTTTTTTTTTTTGTAAAATTCAGCCAAGTTTATTGTTAGAATAAATATTTTACAGATAATGGCGAGTTTTTATTCATTTTTCGTAGTTTTACGGAGAATATTATTTTTTTCTCTCGATAACTTTTGTGGTTATACACGTGAACATTGGATATATATAGTTTTTTTTTTAATAATTGAAATAAAAAAAAATTACTCATTCAAATTCATTTGTAAAATGTTTTAAGTAATAAAAACTAATGAAGCCACGGGAAGTTGATAATTCATCTGTTTTCATTTGTTAATTTATATCGATTAAATTAACATACATATATTTAAATTTATATGTATATATTTAATTGTGCGAATAGTTTCAATTTACAAGTAATGTCTGTTAAACTCAATATAGCGCATAATTATAAAACAAAATATTTAAATTAAAGTGAGAAATAAGAATAATTATTTAAATTTTCGAGGTCGGAATATCAAGTAATATGAAATTAACTAAATTGAGAAATAAAAAAAAAAAAAAATCTATCATCCGCTTCGTTTTCAAGATACTTTTCTTTCTTGTTCTCTTGGCGATATGCATAAACATATATTTATAGTTTCTCATTTATCAAAAGTCGCAAATGTAAAATGACACAAAGTATGAAAAAAATTTTATACATATATATAATAAAAAATGTATGGCATAAAAAAAAAAAAAAAGGTAATATTATTTTGTTCTTTGAATAAATCGAACAGAAAATTATATTTAATCATGGAATTTAAACAGTTCAGTCAAGGATAATTATTAATTATTGATAAAAAAAAAAAAACAAAAAAAAGAAACATAAAGGAAACTATCTAAAAATTCCTTAATTTCCATTAAGAATCCAATTTATTATTTATTACTTTGCTTCAATCATGCTTTATCAATTTTTATTATTTTTTCAATCTCCTTTTTAAATTTACTTTTTTTTTTTAATGTCAATTTATTTTTTCTTCCTTTCCTCATTTACTCGTAAAATAGTTATTGATTCTAATGCTGACAAAAATAGACTTTGAAAATAGAACGATCGTTAAAACGTAAATGATTCATGGGAGCTATTATTTGAAAAAATTTTCTTTTCCTTAAACATTCTCACACTTTTATCTTTTTTTTTTGTTCTACTTCATCATTATTTAATCACTAACCGCACAGTATTCATTCGTTCACTCTACTATTTTCTCTTTTTTCTCTTTCTACTTTCAACTTTGGTGAAAAAGACCCAGAGTATCAAAGAGATATCTAGTAATTAATTCAATTAATTAATTAACCAACAGTACAGATAACGCTTAGACACCGAAAAAAAAAGAAAAAAAAATCGCAAAATTCAATTTCATTCAATTGAAATGTTTTTCTCCTATTAATTTTTATTTATTACCCCCCCCCCTCCCTCCCTCCCTCCCTAATTAATTCAAACGTAAAAGAAAAGAAAAAAAAATCAAGTAACACTATTTTGCCTATTTCCATTTTTTATCTCTCTTAATTATTATTAACAATCTAATACGAATTAAATTGCTGTCAAGTTATTTTATTTCTTGCTGTGATTTTTTTATTTTGAAAAATTATATTTAATTCTCTTCACAGACTCTCTTAAATCTTCTTTTTTTTTTCTTTTTGTTTATTAATTTTCATTTCTTCTTTCACATCTTCATTATCTCTAATTAAATTATTTCAATATTTTATTTAATAATTATTTTATATAACTATGTATATCACGCCTGTCCACATAATCGTGTGTGCATTTGAATTAAATTTGTTATTCTGTTTTTCTATCAATGCAAATTTTGTATTTTTTTTTCCCCTCATTTTCTTTGCTGTATTTGAATTTAATTTTAATCTTTATACCCATGTTAATTTTTTATTTATTTATTACTTTATTTATTTACTCACTCACAAAATTATGTCTGATTAATTAACGATTAAAGAATTATACACTTTTATCAACAAATTCACTCACACGATATCGTTATTCCATTAATTATTATTATTTATTAATTTTCTTTTTGTTTTTTTTTTCTGTCTTTCTTCCTATTCAATTGCTCTTTATTTCTTTTCTTCTGTCTTCTCGTTTTACGTTGAAAAAATAGGAAAAGAGTTTTAAAAAATTCACTCTCTCGCTTTCTATCATTTTCTTCATTGTGTTTTGTTTAATGCTTTATTAAATTATGCTGGTTTTTGTGAACCCTTCTTGCCAATCAGGGATTTATGGATATGTGGAATGACACCTGAAACGTAAGATAATAAAATTTAATACACAATTCCAATTAAATATTCCAAAATTAATTTTTTTCCCATACATAACCTCATTCATTACTTTATAAAATAAATAAAAAAAAAAAAAAAAACATATTTACCTCCTCCAGCAATAGTTGCCTTGATAAGACTATCCAATTCTTCATCACCACGAATAGCCAATTGCAGATGTCTCGGTGTGATACGTTTTACTTTCAAATCTTTTGAAGCATTTCCCGCCAACTCGAGAACCTTGATCAAACAAAAAAATATTATTTAATTATACAAAAACTCCCATTCAAATTAATACTAAAATAAATGAACAAATAAATGAATAAATAAATAAATGTTAGCATATGTTTGTGAGTAATTAAAAAAACTTTTAACGAAAATTAATCTTTTGAAAAGGAAATAAAAAGCGCGGGAAATGCCGCCATGTTGTTTAGACCACTATGACGCTACGCCATTCTCATGACGCCCCAACGTTTGATTTCCCCCCTACACAAACTCTATTATTTTTGTTATTCACGCCCACATATATTTATACAGAATGTTATCATCAAAATTGAGACACAACTACAAATGAAAACATATAGGTTATGAATGCAAAACACATACATATATAATATAAATATATATTTTACCTCAGCCGTGAGATATTCCAGGATAGCAGCACTATAAACTGCCGCTGTAGCACCAACTCGTCCATGGCTTGTTGTTCTGTTCTTCAAATGCCTGTGAATTCTTCCAACTGGAAACTAAATAGAAAAAATTTTTTAAATCAATTTCAAACATAACTACAAAAAAAAAAAACGTTATTAACCTCAAAAATAATTACAAAATGCTTTCAAGATTAATTTTTAAATGGGATCAATGTTTTTATTATGGATAATAAGAAACATGAGTTTGTATTATACACCCTAAAAACATTTGACCAAAGCGTCAGCAGCTTTTCATGGAATTATTGAACGAAAGTATTAATGAGAGATAAAATTTTTATCATTCTCTATTTAAAATCTAGAAATCATTATTCTATTTTGTATACATAATATATTTACACATTCCAAATAATAACATAACCTCAAATAATAAGTACTGTGATCATTGTTGATTGATTGATTGATTTCTACGTTGAAATTAAATTAATATTAGGATTGATTTAATTTCTTTGTTGAGCATTTTATTAAGGTGAAAAAGCAATTCATACATTATTTTCTATTCTGAAAACCAGTAATTAAATTATAAATAAAACCAAACAGAGTGATGTATTGAACGAATACAACTAAAGGGTGGCTTTACGAGCTTTCTAACAACATCTAACATTATTCTATACGAAACATGATTATCAAAAATGATTCTTCATGTACTTTCGAATCTACCTTCTGTGTTTGATGCATCAGTTAATTTCATTAATATAAATGCAATAAACCCACCGACAATATATTAAACGAGTACAACGAGGGTTGGCTTATTTCGACATTTAACTCTGATATATACGAGTCATGTTCATCAAAATGAATTTCGGAGGCACTTGATCTGTTTCCATTGCTTCATGCATCAGTGAATTCACTTATAAACGCAATAAACAAACACACTGACCATGTATCGAACCAAATTTGTTGGACTAGGGGTCGGCTTTTGTGTGAACTTTCAACATCACTTCAATTACGTGTGAGATATAAGGGACATTAAAATGAATTTTACATCTACTTTACTCATCTCTGTCACTATATGAAGCAGTAATGAAGTTATAAACGCCCCCAAACCATCTATTGAACGAATGCGATAGCATAAAACATGGTATTCATTTAAGCTTTTCAATAATTTTAGGTAATTGCATACTTGGACATTTATTGACCATTTTTTTTATTTGCTTGGGTTGAAATATTCTAACTCTTTTTTTGTTTGTTTCTTTTGAGGTCGATTTACTTAACTGAGATTATATTATCTATTTATCAGACGGTAATTCAATTATTAATCTTTTTCTCTTCACTTTTGTTGAATATTACATTTGATTTTTCTGGTTAGAAAATTCAAAAAAAATTATTTTCCCATTTTTAACCTTCAATTTCACGAATAATAAACCAAATGTAATTTTCAGAATTAAATTATGAAACTCATTGAACAAATTAACTCAATAAAATAACAATTCTTCACAATTTATCAATGTAATAATAAATAGCTTTGAAATTCTTTTTCAAACCGACAAAAAATAAACAAAAAAAAATTCTCTCAGATAAAACAATAAAAAACAAATAAACGATAATTAAAATTAAACATTATCGAATTAAATCAACTAAAAGAACTAACAAAATTCAAAATAAAAAACAAACATAACCTCTATTAAAAATCTTAAGATAGAAAATAAATAGAAAAAAAACAATTGACAGTGATGAAAATTTTTTCGCGCGAACAACCACCGACGACCGTTGCGTTCAAGTATGTACATTTACATAGAAAAAACAATTGGCTGATGAAATGGAAAAAAAAAAAAAAGTTATTTTATTTCCGACGATATTTCAATGATAATAATTCATTCAACCCCTAAAATCAATGAAACATTATTTCAAAAAATTAATAATGCATCAACACATACACGCAAATCCACTTGAATACATAGTAGTAAATATGTATACACATACACACACATATATATATATATATATATATACATGTATATGTATATTGATGAATGTTACCTGCAAGCCGGCCCTCGCCGAACGTGAAACCGCCTTAGCCTTTGCCTTGCCCGAGTCCTTGCCAGTTTTTCCGCCAGCCTGCATTTATTTCACACACAAAAATAACTGGTTAATTTTCACGTTTGAACAATGAAACTTTGTGAGACTATAAATTAAACTATGTAGATTATAATTATTCATTTATAATAAATGGATGCGATTAATATGATCGAGAAACTCGCGGATACTCACCATTTCGCCGAATAATGCCGTAAGTTGCGCTCGTTTACGTGTTTCAACCTCACTTTATAACCAAAACCAACGACGAACAGAGAGAATGATCGTCTGACGCGAAGCGTACACCACACAGACAGAGACACGACGCCGTTATGAGACACGATCCCGCCAAATACGCTTGGCGCTGATGGCGCGCGCGTCTCTCCCGCCGGTTAATCATCACGTGATCTAAAGGATTATTTGACCAATGAGAGATGCGCTTGTGAAAGAAGCAAAACGAGGGAGACGATATCACACGCCATCTGATGAATATTATTTCAATTATAGTTATATATATATGTGCTTATATGTAGAGAAGAGGATGCGCGCGCATATTTTTTTACCTGCGAATTTTTGTGTCCCTTTTTTTTTTTTTCTTCTTTCACTCAGTATTTCCCCACTATTGGTATGTTGTTCAATATGAATTTCGTTGGATGGACGCTAAATAACGAATTTTATGGCCTATAAAAACAGAACTACATACTCGAAATTTATGAAAATAGGTTATACATGAGATAATAGGAAAACAAAAAGGATATATAAAAATGAATATTTACGATTACTTTTGTAATTTATTTTTGGACATGATTTTCATCTCTCAACTGCAAATTAATGAATTATAAATTTAAAAACAGAGTTAGTAAATCTATAATTGATCAATATATTCATAAATATATTAGAATAATAATGCAAACATGTATATTTTATGTTCTCTTTAGTTACATTTTATTTCAGAGATTCATTTCGATATACATAAAATATAAAAAAAATAGGGAGAAAAATAGTTATGTAAATGAAATCATACCAGACGACACCTCTGCATATATTTAATAATACCTAAGTATTGTATAATTGAAACATCAAATGGGTTTTGAAGTGCCCTCTTGAAATTTAATGATGCGATAGAGCTAAAAACAAATGATTAAAAACTGGAGAAAAAAAAATATTAAATATTTATATAATATAAATGTAGTATATGATTCCATATATTATCAAAAAATTTATGATGATATTCTGAGTGGTGCAATAGAAGTATCGACAGAATATTTGTCGTTCCGGGGATTTGATATTGATCAGCAGTTGCGCGGTAGTCGCAGGATAATTGAAAAAAATTATATATATCTACATGCATATATATAATTTTTATTCCCATTTTTTTTTCTTATTAGAAGCCGTCTTGTATAAAATCTTTATTATTTTTTTTTCATCTAAAACTATTTAGATAGTATTTATTATTTTTTGTTATATCTCATTTTTTTATTTTTACTTAGTTCTCATGTGCGGCCTCAACCAACTCATCGCACTTGTCCTCCAAATCGTCCTGAAAATGAAAACAGATTAATAATGACATTGAAAAATTTGTTCTTCATGCTTGATTGATGGTAATTCTGTTTATTAATATTAAATCAAATAAGTATTTGAATAACCAATTTGAAATAATAATTATCTACTTACTTCATCGATTTCTAAACATTTTCCCCATTCTTTCAGAGTTATTTTGTGATCATCATTGACATCACAACCGTCCAAAAATGGTGCAATACAATGTTCCAATGCCATTAATGGCGCACGAATTGGAAATAATTCATGACGTGACACAGAACGATCGTGTGGATGACCATCTAGATCGCACCATTTCCATATTGCTGCATTACTCCAGCGCATTGTCATATTTGTTTCGGCTTCACGTTGCATTTTTAAAAAGTGCGATGGTAATTCTTGACGATCGGCAAGATCGCGCATAATATTGAACAACCAATCGCGCATTCGTCTTGGAAAATCGATCATATCATCTTCTTTGCACATCTAAACAAAATAGAGAAAATAAATATTTCATTACTTTTCGAAGAATTATTTTAAAAATGTTATTCAATTAATTCTTACTGGCATTTGACGACATTCGCCATAATATTCAATATGAATGTGTTGATAATCTGGACCACGACAGCGTTCATCATTTGTGTCACAAAAACATCTCGCTTGATAAACTTCACAATCGCTACCAAATGTTTCATTATAATTTGTACAAACTTTACGACGTGGATCCAATTCCTCACCGCATTTTTCAATGCAAACGCATTCAGCACTATTTTCGTTCGTCACCTGCAATAAATAAATAATTCAACAAATTATTTCAAGCCATTAAAAAATTAAACCGCTTCACAAAAAAATTCTACTCATTCCAAATTTTTTTCTTTTCTCATCAACAATTATACAAATGAATATCTGAATAAATGAATAATTAATTAATCATTGTGCAATTGCCTTGCAAACACGACCAGCGCCACAATGTTTATCCATACACGGATCCATTCGCAATATCGATTCGCTTTGAGAATTTTCATGACTTTCGTTGCTATCACCAGGTTCATCAGCCGCTGCTGCAACTTGTGAATCAGCTTCGAGCATATTCATTGCTTCCGGTTGCATCGGTGCCTCAGTAGTAGTCGTCCGACGTCGATGTTTTCGTCTTCTCTGCAAACGAAAAAAAAAAAAAAAAAAATCCTCCAATGAATATAAACCAAAAACAATTTTTTTTTCTACTCTAAAATAATTTATTCATTTTTATTATTTCATTTCTCTTTAATATATCATTCATATTCAATATTCACCTCAGCCGATGCATCGGAAATTAGTAAAAGCCCCAGCAGGGCAATCATCAATATCTCCAATCGTCGCATTATAATTCCTGAAACGAAAAAAAAAAAAATCATAAACAATCATATTAAATAAAATAAATAATTATATTCAATCCGGTCTACTTAATAGTACTAATATTAATCAAATAAAAAATTAAAAGAATATTAAATTGCAATTTAAATTATATATTTTAATCATTTATCATCCAAACTTCCGTATAGTATTTTAAAATGACGTGGAGTAATATATATTTGGCGTAGGAATACGTTTCGTTTTCTCTTTATCGCCCACGCACAACGCAGAAAAAATATATATATATATATATGCATGCAAGCATGTAAAAGGGCGATGAACATTCAACGTGTGTTGTGCGTCTACTTTAAGAATATTGCGGCGCGGCTTTTTTTTTTCCTCTCATCGTAAGTATGTCGCACTGCTTTTATTTATTATTAAAACAGATTAAATAATACCAGACACATACGCATATTTTTTATCATTTTCATTACATATATGTATATGTGTACATAATATATATACATATATAAAGACGTAGATGTCTCATAACAAAATGGTATCATTAAAGCCGAACATTAATTTTATGTTGAATAAAGTGGACTTAATTTGCATGCCTATTGATGTTCCCATTTATCAATGACTTTTGTCTTTTTTTTATTATTATAGAACATTAATATATATATGAAAGTATTTAATAATAATTATATATAATGATATAATAATATAATTGATAATAAAAATTGAATTACAATTAATTTTATTATGAAATTAAAATGAAAAAGAATGAAAGATGAAGTTATTTTATGTTTTAATTATCTATTGTTTAGCTTACTTGATAATTTTGTTTAGATGATGGGCCAATGTGTTTGTTTAATTAATAAATTTTTGATGTGTGAAATAATTTTTTAATTAATAAATTTATTAAACAACAAGAGCGCTGATCTGTTTCGTTCAATGGACCACAATATACTGCTCTAGAATTTACTCTTGGTTGCATTCGAATAATTCACTCGCCTTCCCCGTTGAGCTCTCAATTTTTCTATATATCTTCTGTGTATATATGTATGTATATATGTGAATATATATATATCTACAGATTCATCTGTGACCTCATCGTCAGCATCCTACACCCCATTGAATCTTTCTCTTCATTTTGCTTCATTTATTGTTCTTGTTTGAAAATATTATGACTCCACTGCACTGAATAATTCGCAAGTATTATTACGAAATATTTAAATGATGATTGAATTATATAAATATAATCTCGTGTGTTTTTTGATGATTTATATAATAAATATAAATGATTGTCTGTAGAAAAATCTATTTGAATGATAAATATTTGGGAATAAATAATTTTCTTTTTGCATTTAATTTCATTCAAGTGGTGTAATTTCGTAAGCGGCAACAAAAATTTGTCTCTCATCTTGATTAGCTTCTACTTCAAGATAACACAGCGTTCCAAAATTACATTTAACCATATTTCCATTGAACATAAACGTACTAGGAACAGTTTTCCGTTCCTGAAATGAATAAATCAATGAATGTGATATTAAAAAAAAAATATTTTCATCGCTAATTATCAAAAATCATTGCACAATTATATTTATATGATTTACCGCATCAGCCGGACACTCTAAATTCATACTGGATCTTATTAAAGATGCAAAAGTTCCAGCTTTTGTAGAGCAAAAATATTCATTAGACAACTTTTGATATTGAAAATAATTTTTTCCAGTTCCATATTTCATCTGTAGCTATAATTGAAAATTAATTAAATTTTTTTTCCATTCAAGAAATTTATTAAAAATTTTTTTTTCTTACAATTATTGGCTCCATATTGCTCAATTGTTCCTTAACTTCAATGACATACTTTGCATCGTCTTTTTCAATATCCAGAATGGGATTTTCAAATTTATTCATGACAATTATTCTCACTCGCATTTTGGTGGCCTGTGAAGAAATCAATAATAACAATTAAATAAAGTTTAATTATTTATTGTGATTATATTATTATATTCACCTCAGATGATGCCAACAAGCAAATAAATATTCCAATGTGAATTTTCATTGAATGGATAAATGAAATATTTTATTTTGTTTGCAATAATTATTGCAAAATTATTTTACGTAACGTCTGATTTTTACGTTGATAATTGCACTTTGCAGTGCAATTGTTTGCGAGTTACATGGGACACTGATGCACTGTCAATGTCAATTGTTTTCCATTATATTGTGTAATATTTGTACACATTATAATAATATTTGTACAAATAAATAATAATACAAAGATATTTTTGTGATTTATTTATGAATATTATTTATTGTTTTCTTATTTTTTTTTTTTTTTATTAGAGTTAGAAAGTATTGGAATTATTATTTTTAATTGTCCTCTCGTTTCTCACATCTAATTTTATTTTTAAGGTAACTTGGTCTATTATTTAAATTGTTTTCTTTTTGTTTTATATTATTATTGTTTGAACACTGAAACAATCGTACTTTATTCATTATAATTACTATTATTTCATTGCTTTATACTCAATGTACCAGTCTGTTGTTATTATATAATATTTTGGTTCTTAAAATTTTTTCCTCTGTACAAATAAAAATTCACATTCGAAAAAATTCAAAAAAGAAAAAAGATTGCGAAAAATTCTAATAGAAAAAAAAATATAAACAAATTATAACAAATAAGTATAACAATTATTTGCTTGTTTGATTAATTCTTCATGGTATTATTTAAATAAATAAATAAAACCATCAATTAATTTTTCGTGAAAATCTTTTTAATTTTTCGTTATATTTTCTGCTTCCATTTCACACCACAATCATCATCGCATTGATTATTATAAAAAAAATTGATTATGGTTGAAAATACCATTCTGTCAATTCACAGAAGAAACAGTAAAAAAATTATAATAAATAAATACATCGGATTAAAATTATAAATACCACAAATATTTTTTATTCACTTTACAAAATGGTTTCGCATATTTATTTTAATTTCATTTTTTTTTATCTCGTATTTCTCTTTCTAATGGACGAGATTAAATATATTCTCAAACGAAGCCAAAAAATATCTGCGGAAAGACAAGAGGTAGAGAAAAAGAGAGGGTAGAGGTAGAGAAAGAGTGAAAAATTGTAAATACAAGTGTACTAAGAAAAAAAAAAAAAATTAATTAACAAGGAAAAAGAAGAAATTGGCACAAATGGGAGCTAAATTCAACATCTTGACGTTTCATCTTTAAATCTGATCATCAGGGAATGCTATTAACGATACGTCGCGATGTATATTTAATTAATTAAAAAATTTCACTTTTTCCCCTTCTTGCTCTTCCACAAATAATATCAATATCAATAATGATAATAATAATAATAACGGTAATAAAAATAAAAAATATTAACTAGCGAAATTGTTAAAACATGCAGAAAAAACGATTGAAAAAAAAAAAATAAAAATAAATGTGAAATAAAACTAATTGCGATGAATCTTAGTAAAAAAAAAAAAAGCGTTTTCAATGATCAGAATGACGAGGTAGGGAGAAAAAGAGGAAGAGAATGAGCGAAAAAGTGAAAAAATTCGGGAAGAAAAAAAAAATTCGTTAATAAAAAATTTTTTTGTCTGTTTCTATTTTCAACTTCATGTTCATCGCGTCTTTTAGTGTTTTAAGGTTACGTTAAATAATAAATTTGTGCATTAAAACACGATTACGATGACGATTTTCAAAAATAAATATATATACATACAAGTGTGTAATACAATGCATATATATTTACCTTGAATTTATTTTCAGTATATATTCTAGTGATTTTTTCATCTTATTGTTAATAGCCAAATTTACAATGGCAATCTGTCACTATAATGATGTTGTATTATAACAATAATTATTATTATCTTGTATTTTTTTTAATTTTTTTTCATTCACAATTAATTGTGTTTTTGTGGAAGATTTTTGTTATTTTCATTTTAAATTATGGAAATATTATTAATTATTAAATCTTTACTTTTGTATTTTTTTCTTTCTTTTTTCAATTAAAAAATAATAATAATAAGTTGGAGAATTAATACAAATCCATTTATTTAATGGAGAGTTGTATTATTTTCATGTATATAAAGTTGTAGTTGAGTTTTTTTATTTTCTCTTTGTTTTTTTTCAATTCTTCGTCGTGTTCGTTGAATTAATTTTCACATTTTTATTGTGTTAGTTTTGCTCATTATTTTGTCTCTCATTGTGTGTAGTTTTTTTTTTAATTGTTGGTTGGATTTCTTAATTTGTTGGTTTTACTTTTCATTAGCGACGATGTTGAAAGCCAGGATTTCCCATGTTTCCACCGGTTTGTCTCATTCCACCGCGTCCACCATCACCACGTGAAAATCCGCGACCGCCACGTGAATGTTGACCACCTCTCATAACAATAAGACCACCTGAAATCGGAAGAAAACATGAAAAATAAATCATTACAAATAACAATTGAAATTAAAAAAAAAAAAAAAAAGAACATTTATTTAATTATTTATTTATACCTGGGCCTCGTTGCTGTTGTTGCTGTTGACCACCCATTGACGATCGCATATTGCCGTCATTTTGATTTGAACGCATATTATTATCGCCCATTGTTCGCGGTTTATTTTTCTTTTCCTCAATATTCAATTTTTGTCCGGCCTCATCGGGATAACAAATTGGCTGTCAGAAAAATATTTAATTAAATATAATTTATCCTCAAGTTTTGCCAATTTTATAAAGGAATAATCAATCACAAAAAAAATTGACAAGCAAAATATAATTTGTATTTTCAACAGCTGAAATCATACTTTTAAATATCCCAAAATAAAAAATAAAAATTACCTTATTTGCGTGAGCAGCAAGAACTTTAGCGACTGATGTGGCGTCTTCAAACGTAACAAATCCGTAATGTGGTACTCTCATTGGATTATTTTGTCCTTGTTGTCCTTTACCACGATCATTGCTCTTTGAGAAAATTCTTAAATCAGCAACGCGACCAAATTTCTCAAATATACTACGCAATTCACTATCAGTAGCTTGATGTGAAACATTTCCAACGAATAATTGATGATTGTCAGGCCAATCTCGTCTACCACGATTGTCCTTTTGCGATGGTCCAATGCGTGGTGGTCTTTGCTGTTGATGTTGCTGTTGATCACGTTGTTGATCTCGCTGTTGGTGTTGCGGTTGTTGTTGTTGCTGTTGTTGAGATTGAGTTTGTTGTTGTTGTTGTGGCTGTTGAGACGTTTGATTATTTGACATTCGATGTTGTTGACTCGCAGACATAACATTGGACGTCAAATTTGTACTACCAGCGTTCCAAATGTCCATTGGACGATCATCATTACGCATATTTGACATTGGAGGCTGAAGATAGAAAAAAAAAATTATTTTATCGGATTCAATAATTATAATCATCAAAAATCGATTTATTATTCATTAAGAAAATCATTAGGGATATCATTATTGTTCAGGTCTGTGGTCATTTTTTGAAATATATTTTAGTTAGCTCGTAAATCAATAATTATTTGATAAATAAATGTGAAAAAAAAAATGAAGACAAATATTGAGAGACAAAAATATTATTTTTGCACTTTCCCAAAATAAAATTCAAAAGAAATAATTTATATTCATAGATAAAAAAATTTTTTTTTTAGGTTAAAAATTTTCCCACAGTTCAAAATAATTTTTTTTTTCATTCTTACCGGTGACATGGATGATTTAGGTACTTGTGAGCTTCCACCAATAGCATTTGAGCGTACAGTACGCGCATAAGACTTGGGTTTATTGCTGTTAGCATTGACAGACGCATTCAGTGAATCATTTTCAGGTTCATTTGATGATTGCTGTTGCTGTTGAAAGGTCTCAGTTGCTGATTGTGGCTCTTGTGACTCCTCACTTGGCGTATTAACATCATCATCGACAGTTGATGCAACCACTGGCGCTTGTTGCGATTGAGTTTGTTGAGGCTGCTGTGGCTGTTCAACAGTCGAATCTTGTTCCTGAGAAAATTGTTCTTGAGTTACTGGCTCAATGTATTGTTGTTGTGGCGTTTGTGGTTGCTGTGTTAATTGTTGATTTATTAATGGTGACTCTTCATGAACAGTGCCATTAATGACCAAAGGCATTGGAACCTAAAAAAAAAAATGTACATAGATAAATTGAAGCTAGAATAATTTATCAGTACAAATTGTTATTTTAATTATTTAATTAGAGTAATTTAATTGCGGAAAAATTTTATTTTACCTGCTGAGACTGCGGTGCATAATACATTTGCTGTTGATTGCCGTGTACTGGTGGTTGTTGAGCAGTAATATGACCTGGATGTCCTTGATCAGGCACATTTGGAGTTTGATGAACGACTTGATCGTCATCTTCGTTTTCGGAACGTCCCTCATCGGCCTCACATTCAGTAACTTCACTTATATTTGCATCGCCTTCAATATCATCGCCCTCATCATGAGGAAAACCATCCTGATAACGGAATATATCATTGTGTACGTAATATGTTTTTGGCGCTTGCGCTGCCAATACAAATGTTTGAGTGAAACGACGCATTGGGTTTCCAGCATTTGAAAATTCGCCTGTAACCTAAAAAAAAAAAAATATACATATATAATAAATTATAAAATATAACTTGCATTATTAGAAATTTTATATTTTATTTATCTATTATGAACTTACCTGGACAACGACACCGTCGCCCAAGGTTGTTTGAGAATCAACTTGACTGATTCGCGTATGGCAATCGCAAAATTTCAATTGTTGAATTTTTTGATGTATTTCTTTTTGACCAATGGCTGGAATAATATCACGGTCTTTATTGCCCAATCCACCATGAATGAATGTCGAATTGTTGCTGTAAAACCTAAAAATAGAAAAGGAGAGCAAAAAATTTTTTTTATTGTTTAATTTTTATATTTATTGTATGGTTTGAGTGTTTTTTGATTAAATATAGCGATGTGGGTATTCATTAAATAGGAAATTGAGATTAGAATCAGGTGGAGAGATGATTATATAAAAAAGAGAATGTTTTTTGGTTTTTACCTGTGAAGATATTGTGGAGCTCGATTTAACAAAGTGTAATATTGTCGTACAAACTCACGGCCGACAAGCTGCGCCGGATGGGGTGCCTCCATGACCATTTCCTGTCTCGATACTTTAAAATGCTATGGCTCGTGAAGAATTAAATAAAGAAAAATGAAACTTTACAGAAAATTGGAATAACCTCAAAAAATCCACTTTTATTAATTTTCGTCTTCCAAATCACTCTAAATATTCCAGATTATTCTCGATTTTTTTTTTTTGTTGCACACCTTACACAAATTCACTCAAATCAATTCTGTTGCTGTTGATCGGAAATTCTGCGAAAATAAATGCAAATACAAAATATTAATAAACCCCCATATCACATCAACATTTTCCAAATGAAGATAATTAAAACTCTGCATTGATAAAATTATTTTGAGGTTAGAATTTCATTTGCGCGACGACACACAAAGAAACGTTCAAGTTCATACCCAAAATGATGAAAAAAAAAACTGATAAAGATAAAAATGTTGGAACTTTACGAAATGAAAAAAAAAAGGAAATTTGAAGTGAGAAATGCACAGAAAAATTCTTATTTCTCAATTAATAAATTCTTTCTCATTCTTTTTCTTCTCCTCGTGGCTCCATAAAATCAACGCCAGGAACAAAAAAAAAATTCCCCGGCTTATTTCACAAAGCAAATCATATCCTCAATAAAACCTAACCCCAAAAAAAAATCCGTTACAATGTCTCGTAACATTAAAATAATTAAACAAATACCGTGATGAAGCAGACGATAAATATAAATGAAGAACTATTGAACTTTTGACAAAATGGAAAAGGACTCTATTGTCCAATGGCTTTAGACACACTCTCGCACTCGCCCGGCGCAAGCATGGCGATTTTTGGACGCGCCAGCGCGAATAAACCCAGAGGTTACGTTCAATTTTCCACCATTATAAAAATCACTTATACATTTCCACAAATACCAATTACAAAATAACCTCCAAATATCATGAATTTTGAGGTTAAAATCACCATATAATATTATATTCACCAATGAATAATTAATATATATAAATAATTCAACATTTTTATTTTTTTGGGAATGAAATAAATTTTTAGAAATAATATTCACCTACCTCTCGTTCTGTCGTCGTGTTGGTTGATGTTTTCTTGGATACTTTTGCTTGCTTTTGCTAGTGATCTATGTGTATGTGTGCGTTTATAAAAACGAGAGTTCTCTTGGACGCGACCGGCGCTCGTTGTTTCGTCTCTGTTTTTTCCTTATTAGTTTTTAATATCAAATCACACTATATAAATGGAATAGATATTCAAATAAAAATAATCTTTACGTAGAGGTCAATAAGAATGCTTGATATAATTAATTAATATCGTTATTATTAGTGGAGAAAAAAAAAAAAACACTGATTTTATTTTATTTTTCGTAGCTGTTATATATTGTTAAACAAAATAAATTATATGTATCTATATATATTGGTTTCTTGTCCTTTTTGTTGAGAGCACCGTGATGTCACCACACATCCACCACCAATCTAAAAATTTGCTCTGAGAAAGTGAGTGTCGCCGGTAATCCAAACCCCTCAAAAAAAATTTATAATATATATACGGACACTATGCCCGAAAAGAAAGAGAAAGGGACGACGAGCTATTACAAAGCGCATGAGAAATTCAGCCAATCAGAAATCTCGCTTTCTTGTTCAGTGGACCCGGATTGGTTCATTGGGTTATGCGATGCGCACTGTACGAATGTTTCAGCTCTCAAGAGTTTTTCAATTTGTTTTCTTTATGTTGGATATATGTATTGTGCAATATATGGCGCCACTGGTGGTTGGTATTTCAACTAAATTGTCGTGTAAATATAAAAATTTTAGGATTATATTAGATTATTTATACAAAATTGTTTATTATATTATATTAATTTAATGGTTATGATAGTTGGGATAGATTATAATTGTGAAATTATGAATTTATTTTTTGTAGTAATTAATTTTGAATGTCACGTACTTAATTGTCAGTCGGCCATTTTGTTTACTTTGAGAAAAAAAGTTATTCGATACATATATGGAAAATGAGAATCTCATTTTTACAGTATAACTACAATCTTCAATACTTTTTGTACAAAAGTTTAAATTTTGAGTTTATTTACAATGGATATAATGAAAGAAAAGATTTAAATTTTAATATAGAATTTAAAGGGATTGATGATAAACTCATTGAATAATTGTTAATAAAACTTTGAGTTTTATCCTAAAAATGTTTGATTATTTTTTTAAAATTTCAATTTCTTCATAAAATGAATGAAAAATTAATATTATCTATTATTCTTTATACAACAAAAATAAAATTAGAAAATGAATTGACTTTGTATTATTTTAAAATTAAATTACTGTTCTAACTTTACTATAAATAATAGGAATTATTTTCATTATCCAAAATCATTTCTCTACACAATTGCTCAATTTTTATTTAATTTTTTTTTATTATTATTATTACTATAATTATATATAGACAAAATTAAACTTAATCCTAAATTCTTCTGTTAAAAAAACAAGATTTTTTTTCCTGACATATCGTCACATTTCTTCATGTTTAATTTATTCTCAATTCTTTCTCTTCCACATCATTAAACTATGTACGAGTATGTACTTTTGGGTAATTTCATTTGTGTTTTAGTACAGTAACACAATTATTTATATAAATCATTTGAAATATGCTTTTTTTTTCCTTTTTCATTATAAATAATTTTTTCATTCTTGGATTCAATTTTCCCTGTTGTTGATTATAATTTTTTTTTTTCCATTCTTTTGTACAAAATGTGAATTCAACAATGATTATTTCATTCAAGAATTCAACAGACGAAATGAAACAATGAAGATGAAAATATATATAATAAATGATTGTTTATAATAAACTTATTATCGCATAATTGATAATAATTAATGCATGTATATGTGTGTATGTTCTTTGAATCATTTTGTACAAAAGATTAATTATATAGACAGAATTACAAAATAATTCTACATGAAAATAAGAGAAAATTTAATTATTCATTGAAGCATTTCTCATTTTTCTTTATAATTAAAAATAATTTTATATTCAATTCATCAAGAAAAATATTGTGGATTTCTACATTGTCGATTATCCATTAATGATAATTATAATCCAAGAATTATTACAAACAATTGTACATTGAAAATTGGCCACTGTGTTGAATGACCAAGGGGTTTTGCACTTATTTTTTTTTTCATTATTTTGTTTCATCAAAGGCAAATGAGAAAAAAAATATTATATAACGACGGACGCGACATCGAATAAAAAAATTGAACATTAAAAAGAAAATTGTAATAATTATTATGTTATAACTATCGTGAAAATGGTACAGATGTTGATTGCTGCTGCTGCTGCTGCTACTGTTTATACTGTTGCACTTGAATATAACTTTGCGGCAGTTTGCGTTGTTGCTGTTGCATATCTTGATGACGGGACTTAATGGAATGATGATTTGACGAGTTATGAGATTTATTGTAGGACTGGGAACCTAAAAAATAATAATCAAACAAAAAAATAAAATAACAATATATTTAAAAATAAATCAAATCTAGAAAAAAAAAATAAAATAAAAAAATTTCTTTAGACTATTCTACATAATTTATTTCATCAATCTACAAAACTTAAAATAAATCAAACAAAAAAATGTAATAAATTACGTTCAAAAAATCATGCAAACTACAGCACAATTTGTCATATAAAAAAAAATCGCAATGTTAATTCAGTTGACATTAAATAGCGTAATTTATTAAATTTCGTGGGATTGTGGAATGGTAGAAAAAAAAAATATATATAATAAAGGAAATGGAAAAATACTAGTGAAATAAATTCATAATTGAAAGAAAGAATAATAATTGATGGATGATAATGATGAATGTTATGAAGCATAAATGGAAAAAAATAAATGTAAATATATACCAACATATTTACTCATATGAAGAAAATAAGTGAGAAAGAGAAAGAGAAAATGAAGAGAGAATTTTTAAGAGAGTGGGGACACTCACCAGCGGTATTACAATGCGAATTAGGCATTGCTTGTCACGCGTGTGTATAAATGATATTCCATTAATAGGGTTGGTGCCTTTGGTTCTGGCGACCACCACCCCTCTGCTTGCCGCCGTAGCCTGAGCCTCCTGAAACACACCCATGTCGCACTGTTAGTCCAAATAATATTGGACATCCCCCCATTCACCTTACACCGATTATTCAAACTTCAAGCAAAAAAAAAAGTTAAAAAAAAAAAAATAATTGAAATTCTTCTTTATATACTTATTATATTGAATATAAATATATGAAGAGCACCCCAAATTTTACGTTGATAACACTTGAAATCTTGCGTGAATTCTGGGACACTCTTTATATATGTATATTTATTTAATCATACATGTATTTTTTTTACACATACAGCTATTTATATTGAGACATATATATGTATATATGTGTATGAGTGTATGAATTATATATACATATTTATACATATATATTTATGTAAACTATTTTTTAAATGTGTATTTAAAATGATTTTGTGTAATTTTTTACTTTATTAATTATTATTTTTATATATGTATATATAAAAATTAATTTATGAAAATTAATTAAATATTTAAAATGAGAAATATTAAATATAATAATGCAATAGATAATTTTTGATAATAATTAAATTGGATAATTAATAATAAAATAAATTAAAAAAATTAAACGATTAAAAAATAATAGAAGAAAATTTATTTTATACTAATAATTCATTTCTTCTTTAGTCACTGAACTTATTAAATTATAAAATTGAAAATTGTTCTGCTGTTTTGTTTCAACATTTTCAAAGTTAAGAGAATAAAAAAAAATGATGAAAAAACACTTATTCTTTTAAAATCTATTACATTTTAAAATAATATAAATTAATAAGATTGCGTGTAAAAAAAATAATGAAATATGACCGAAGAAAGAATTTGAACTACAAAAGAGGCTACAGGCTAAGGTAGTAAGCTGTAGGCTGATGTCCCATTTTTTTTTGTTTTACATAAATCTCCCTTGGATGTGGCAGTACCTTCAAATTATTTTCATTTGAAAAAAAAAATATATAAAAAAAAAAATATGGATACAAATTTGTAAAAATATACACAAAATATATAAATATATTTTGCATACGTAAACATGAAAATCAAAATTCTCTTTCTCTTAGTCTCCTTCTCCCTTCATAATTTTTCCAACGCCGAACGCGTTTTTGTAATTAAAAAAAAAAAAAATTACATCGAGGGATAATATTGGTTCTCAAATCGATGTGAAAAAAATTTTTTTGCCACGAATCGCTGGGTTTTTTTTGTATTCAAAATCGCGTGGTAAGTGTCAAGGGAACAGAAAGATGTTGAAATAAATATATACACATATCATTAATTGAACAATATGTGTATATAATTAAAGAAAAAATAGCCAGGGTGATATAAGAAGCGTGAAGAAGTTTTTACAGCCCCATGTCAAAGAAAAATTGAAAATGAGAAGAAAAAAAAAAATTCAGAATAGAAAATAATAAAAAGCATTAGGAAATTCACATTTGTTAGAAAATCTGTGAAAAGTATAGAACGAAATTCAGGATTCCTGTTTTTTTTTTTCGTTCAGATGGTGAATTTGAAGTAGGGAAGGAGAGGAGAAAGTTTTTTGTTTTCATGTTTTTCATATTTTTTTCCCCGTATTCATTATTCAAATTTGAGATACAGAGAGATGTATGAAATTGAAGCATCGAAAAATGAATGTAAAATCAGACACGCAAAGAAAAAGCGTTACAAAGATAGAAAGATAAAGAGATAAAGCAAATAAATAAGATGAATAAAAAACAAAAAAAAAAAATAAATAAAGTGAAATATTGATTAATTTGATATTTTGAGAAGTATTTTAATGTCGGCGAGAACTGGAACGTCGACAATTTAAAGTACAAGGTGTGATAATATTTCAAGGTGTTTAAGATGTTAGGACAGATGGGAAAACAAAAAAAAATACATATGCATGTATGTAAACTAATAAAAAAAAAAGGGCAAATTAAAGGGGGAAAAAATTTCTTTTTAAAATGAATTAGATGAAAACAATAGAAGGAACGCTAATGGCGTACCTTTACCGCGTGCACCACCGCGCCCGCCATTGTAGCCACCATCGTAACTACTGCCATAGCCATAGCCGTCTGCGATTAACATGGAACACATGGCACAAAGAGAAAAAATATTGCAATCAGTTATTGTTCTAATTTTTCTGTTCACACTTACATTTTATACTTGAAAATAAAATTAAATACTCACATAAGAGTAATATCAAAAAAATTTGTACCTTTGTTTCTTTTTTAATAAAAAGCCATCAATTTTTCTTTTCTAAATATTGATTTTGAATTTAATGGGAGAAAAAAGTGCAACAGCAGACCAATGTGGAATTGTTTTCAATTGAATTTGAAAAATATATGAAGTAAAAATCTTTTTAAATGAAGAAAAAAAAAACAGAATATAATTGTCTATTTTTTTTTATTCCATAGGGATTTTTTTAGGTCAGGAATCCAAAAGGACCTTTGAAATATCAATATTAATTTTAACCACATCTTTATTATCCAAATAATCACGAGTTTAATTCACGGGCCACCCTATTATTTTAAATATACAAATAAATAGAATATAATTTATATACATAAAAATACACACACATATAAATATATATGTATTAATGCATATATAAATAATATTATGATAGATGAGAAGGAATAGAAATTAATTTTATTTATTGAAGACAAAGATTATAAATAAAATACCGAGAGAAAATAAAAATATTATTTTTGCTTTTGAAAAACATGCAAGGATTTTTTTTTTTTTCGTGGATGTTTTAAAGCAAGGAAAAAATTTCTTTTTTCTTTTTTAATTAAAATCATTTTTTTTTCCATTTTGTAAAAATACAATATGTATATATGGATGAATTACATATATATATACACATGTATATCGATTATTTATATATGCCTCATTGTGCTGTACACTTTTGCATCAATCTCCACACGCATACACACACATTCACATTTATACACATTCATTTTTTTCCATCAATCATTATCTTTCTCCTCCACATAATTATTTTTCATATTCTCTTTTTTTTTTTCATTCTTATCCGTCGTTTTCTTAAATATTAATATAAAAAAAAAATTGGTAACTATTAAAACGGCCCAAGAAATCACGATTGTAATTTTTTTTTCCTCTTTTTCTTTCTTTCATTTATATGTATATATATAAATATTATTTTTCGATTTTCTCGTTTAGTCAAAATAATTTCACGTTAATATATATATATGCATAAATATATATATTTTCTTCATTTTTTTTTTTCGTATTTTCATTAAATTTTTTTTTACCGACGAGGGACACGCGTGATTGTACTAATGTCGCTTCAAGAAACGATTTCAAGATACCAAAATTACCTCTATTAATTATTTTTCCTTTTCAAAATAAAAATAAAAAATAGAATATAAAAAGTCATAAAGAAAAAAAAAGCGGGGAAAAAATGTTCAATAAATTAAATTATTGAAACGCTGACATTAATAAATGTCAATGAATAATGAAGAATGAAAATAAATTGTGAGAAAAAAGAAATATAAATTTATAATATAAAATAAGATGAAAAAAAAAAGAGAGAAAAAAAAAAGTTCTTAGAATTGTAATAATTAAATAATTTAAAACAAATGAAATAATCATTGAAAAAAATAAAATAATAATGGATAAATAATTGAATAGGAATTTGAAATGGAATCGAATTGATAACCGAATTCTATTGGCGACTTAGTAAAAATCAATAGGAATTACCGTATCCGCTGTAGTAGTCGCCTCCATAGCCTCCGTACCCACCGCCATAATAGTCGTAGCTACTATAGCCATCGTATCCACTGCCATATCCGCCCTGACCATAACCACCGCCGTATCCACCAGCGCCATAAGCACCTTGGCCCCATCCACCTTGGCCGCCAAAGCCTCGACCACGTCCACCGCGACCACCACGAGCACCACGACCACCAGCACCACCACGCATTCCTCCCATTCCCTCTGGTTTGGGCGTTGCTTTCTTTACGTCCACCTATCATTTTACAAATTAAATAATAATTAATATACAATATAAGTCTTATTATTTTATCGAATATTGATTATTTTTAAATTAATTTACCTCTTTGCCATTTATCGTTTGTTTTGGTGTTTTCAGAAGTTCATTTACAACTTGTTCTGACTCAAATGTGATGAAGCAGAAGCCCTTTCGTTGATTTTTTGTTTTATCGAATGGCATTTCAACCTCAACAATCTGTAAAAATTAATTTAAAAAATGATAAACAAAAATAAAAATTGTATTTAGGTTTTTTTTTATTTAATAGAAATACAGATGACTTTTCAATTTCAATTTATTGTTGACTTTTTTCATTATTTTCAGTATCAAGATAGTGGGAGAAAATTAACTTTCCTGTCTAGTTTATGAATAAAAAGACGAAAAATGAATACAAAAATAAAAAGAATGAATTGTATAATTAATAAATAAATAACTTACCGTGCCGAATTGTGTGAAGAAACTTTTAATATCGTCATCAGATAACTCTGTTGAAAGTCCACCAACAAAGATTTTACCGTGGCGTGCCTTTGCTTTTTTCGGATCAACCTTTTTAGAGTTGATTACGTGATCTCCAGCAGCCATAATCTGTAAATGACACGAAAACAAATTAATTAAAAATATTCTCAACTCAATAAAATAATTTATTTTTGTAGCTTTAAATTCAGGAGCCTATATTGTCTTCACAGCCACTCAGTAGCAGAACTGACTATTAATGATCATCATATTAAATATTTTTTAAATGTTGTAATACTTAAGAGGACAATAAATTAACAGAAAATAATTTCATTACCTTATCCAGCGATTCAGCTTTGGAAAAAACAATGAATGCAAATCCCCTCGATCTTCCTGTGTTTGGATCGGTCTTAACATTGATACTTTCAATGTCACCGTATGTTCCAAAGTGGTCTCTTAATTCCTCTGGAAGAATAAAAAAAATCATTACATTAATAAAATTAATATTTTAATTATAAAATAAAAAATGTTTAATTTATGTTTAATGTAAATTTGCTCAGTTTAATAATATTTTTTTTATTCTCATACAATAGTGCCAAACTATTGTCTGAAGGTGTCCTAAGATAAGTAACATCATTGCGTGCAAATTAAATTTTTACTTGGACTTTTTATATGAAATTTTTGTTATTGAAGGTAATTTAATAATAAATACTCACTGTCTGTGGTTTCCCAACTGAGTCCTCCAACAAACAATTTCCTGAATTGAACAGAAACAACATTCGAATTAATTATCATGATTTTTATAAACATTTTTTTTTTGACAATTTAAAAATATCAAAAAATGATGAAAATAAAAAAAAAAATTGTGGAATGTACCTATCATTGAGACTCTCCTGGTTATTAGCGCTGGCCGACCTGCAAAGCAATTGAATAAAAAAATTATTTCGACAAATAAAATGATTAAAAAAAAAATAATAAAAAAAATTTTTTTTCTGTTCTTATAATTAATAATTTTTTTAGATTCTAAATTGATTTTTGACACTCTGTTTCTGTATGTCTCTCTCGAACTATATTATATGACAAACTACAAATATATATTTTTGTAATAATTAATAACTAAAAGGCGCAGCCAAAAAAAAATCTTTAAAACTTTCAATAATATGAATTATCGTTCCATTATTGCAAAAACGAACTTTGACTCGACACCTGGAAAAGATCTTGAAAATAGCTGTTGAAAATATAATAAAAATTTTAAAAGTAAATAAACTTTGATCACAAAAAAAATAATTATAAGAAAAAAAAAGGGAAGATTTTGGATTGAAATAATGATTTCTCGTTCATTGTAACAACAATCAAATATCAACAATGAATTTTGTTTAATAAGTAATTAACAATTGTCGTCATATTATTACCTAGAACGAGAGGAAATTTGGTTGCCTTTAAAAGAGGTAAATAGGAAAATTAGTTGAAATACGCGACAAAAAAAAATTATTTGAGATGAAAAAAAAATAATAAATTAAAAAATAATATTGAAAGAGTAATGAAAGAAAGAAAATAAAATGCAAGTAATTAAGTTACAAATTTAATTAAAAACTCGAAATAGATCCCAATCAGTTGCCACACAGCTGCGCCTAAAGAAAAAAAAAACAATTTGAAAGAAGCTACATTAATTTTCTATCAAAATTCTTACTAAATATTTCAATTTGTACTCCCAAATAAATTTGTTTTTGACATTAAAATAAAAAAATTTGACTTAATTAATCAAATATTGCGCTGATAAGGCCCTCGCGTCAAATGAATAATCATTGTGAACACTGCAAATCTATTAGAAAAGATAGAATAAAAAATATTTCGTTTTACTATTTTTATCTTTCGATAGAATTTTAGTTTCTTTTTTTCATTTCTCAAACATTTTTTTCTTCAAACATAAAATGAATTGGGAAAAAAAGTGTAATATATGCATAGATAAAAGTTTACAAGAAAATGAAATAAACTACAATTTAATTATACAATAAAATTACGTAATCTCTACTTTGTAATGTAAATGTGACACAACGATTAATATAAAATTAATTAATTTAAAAATTTCTTTTTTCTCTCGTGATATTTCTAAATAATTTTCAATTATCATTATAATTATAATAATTATTATTATATATATATATTTTTTTTGCAACCTCTAAAACACAACTGCGCTTTATTTTCTCAATGAATTTCAGTGTGGTGAATCATTTCTTTCTCAGTTCTATGTATTTTATTTTTATCATTAATTATATTTCTGGAATATATTTATATATTATAATATATGTATATATAGTTTTTTTTATTTATTGGCAAATTTATTTGTATATTTCAAACTTGAATACTGTTGGTATTTTTTTGTTGTTTTTTTTATTTATATTTGTTTAAAATTTTTTTTTGTCAGCGTTTTATAAATCGTCTAGGGCTGGTGAGAATAAATACCGTGGGCACCAGTCACTCGCCGGTACTCAGTTGTCGTGTGTTGGATTCTCTGTTAGCCGGTTGCGAGAGCCGCCCGCGCCCATATTCACACTTGGGGCCGTTTGTTCACCTGCAGACCAAGCCACATAAACTGGGTTAATCGCACTCCCGAAGGCTGTTGGATGGAATTTTTCACATTTGTTTTTTTGATTTTTTTTTGTGTGTTTGTTGAAAAAATTTGACATCCCTATAGTGACTCTGTGCTTTGGTCACGCCAAAATTTTGCGTTTTACTTTGATTTATTTATTCAATATTTCTTTGAACTCTACTGCGTGACCCCAGCAGGAAAGTGGTTGACTGTTTTTTTTTATTAGATTATTTTATACTTTTGTTTCTGTGCGACAGATTGAACTGATTTTGTACTTTTATTATTTTTTTTTTTGATAATTTTGACTCGATTTTTTATGTTTCCAGTGCTTGTGCATTTTTTTTAATGATTTTCCTACGTTAAAACTTTGACGTTGACGTTACACTTTTTCTCTTTGTGCAATTTATATACTTTATTTTCTTCATTTTTGGTATTTATTTATTATGACTTTTTTTTTTCAAATACTTTGGATTTCTCTAGTTTTATTTTATTTTTTTTCTATCACGACTCGATGATGTTCCTCAAGCAATTAGTGACCAACCATTGAAATTCAGCTGCAAAAATTCAACAATTCGAAAAAACAACTCATTTGGCTGGCCAAAAAAAAAATAACAAAATAGAATAAACCATTTGTTAGAAAAAAAAAAATTGAAAAATAAAAATATTAAATACTGAAAAATGATAATTTTACAGAACTGTTGTAGAAAATTATTTTTGTTTTTCATTTTTACACTCTAATTAATAACAACAATTTGACATATTATAATATAATAAATGGAAAAAAATTACTGATTGACAAGTTTGTCTAAATATGGAAAAGAAAAATTAAATTTACAATTAAATTGAGAGGTAGGAAAACTGGAAATGTATAATTGTGATTTTTTTTTGTTCATTTTTTTTTTTCAAAGGATTTTACAATACAATTTTTATTACAATGATTTTATATATCAATAAATAATAAATAACACACTAGACATTGTTTCAACAAATACCACATTATTTAAATATATATTGCTATAAAATAAAAAATTGTCATTTATATAATAAATATCATGAGTGAAATTAGAAGATTAATATTTATCATATACGTTTATCAATTGGGAAAGACTTATCGTTAAATAATTTCTTTCGGTAATTTTAATTCGTAACTTTAATGCATGCACAAACTAATTAAAGAAAAGGAATGAAAAAAAAAAAAAGAGAAAAAAATCAATCAATTTATTTATCGATTCCGAATTATATATTATGATGGAGCGCCGCCAGCCATTGGCCAACTATTTAAAATTTCTATCTCAATGAAAACATTAAAAAATTTGTTTTCTCCTCTAAAACCTAATATCAACTTCCTCGAATCAAACATAATTGTTTTTCGCTTTTTGCACTTTTTTCTACGCAAAAATTGACGACCAAGTGAAACTCTAACCTCCAAATATCACGAAAGAATTTATATAAACTAATTCATATTTTATAAAACACAATGAAAATCGTGAATTTATTCATTTTTATTTTGAGGTTATGTTTAGCTCCAATCGTCAATTAAAATTAAATTTATCATTCTTTAACAATAATTACCAATGCTTACCCGTGAAAAATTATGTACTGGAATATTAGCTGGAATAACGACAATAAATATTTTGCAGTTTACGTTATAAACTAGACATTAATAAATTACCCAATAAATTGATTAAAAAATCACGTTTCGCTGAAATATTAATTTAAACGGTGTAAAATGTATTATCTTCAAATTGTTGACGACCAGGGCGATTATTTATTCATATTCAAAACAATTGAATAAAAAAAAAGAAAAGTTCTCTTATAAACTATTGTTTTCACACAAGAAAAATATTAAATGAATTACTACAATTAATAATAATTAGAAATGGCGCAATAATTGCGCGAGATAAGTGCGAAATCATTATTATTATCATATTAAACAATAAAATCGTTACTTATCATGCGTTTTTATCTTTCTCCCTTTCTCTCAACCAGTAAAAAATATTATTCTCTTTCGAATAAAGAATCAAAGTGCAAAATTTTTCATTAATCTTCATTCGGGGAAGTTGATAATTTATAATTTTTTTCTTCAGTTTAATGAGATATAAATGTTGTATGGAAAAATTATTGCATTCCTATGATGAATATTAATATTTAGTATTTGACTAATATCTCCACGCTCCAAAACCGGAAGTGATAAAAACGTGATCAAGCATTTTTATAAATTTTATTATCATCATCAATAAACAAATTAAATATTATTTTCAAACTTTGAATTTAATTATTTTAAATTTCCCGCTTATATCTCATGAAAACCAGAAAAATTTCCGAGTACAATATTCAAGTAAGAAAATCACGGACGCCATTTTGATGTGATATTTTGCGCGTCTATCTTTACTCACACAACGATATTTCGTGTATGTGGGCGCGTCATAGTTATATATATATGCGCATGTATGTACGCACAATTCAAGGGCTCACGGCCGGCGACTCCATCTTTTTTTTTTTTTTTTTATTATAAAAAAAGCTTTCTCAAATAGAACATTCTGACGGCAATAAATATCATAAATATTCATGATTAATTAATTATCATATTACAATTGACAATAATCAACGATAAAAGCATCGAAACGCGATAATTTAATACACGATGCGAGTGGATTACAAAAATAAAAAAAAATCAGGCATTTTTTTTTCACTCAACAAACGCGCGCGGTCCACCATTTTGTATTCAACTCATTAATCGAACACGTTTTTGTTAAATAAAAAAATGTTCCGTATTAAACTTTAAACGTATTAATTCATGATTTATTGACAATTATTTAATGAATATTATTTTCAATATGAATATATTTATATAAAATCAATAATTCTTACCTCTCTTCCTGTGTGTCTTGGCCATTTTCTGTGGCGTCACCGCCGCCACCGCCGCCGGTACCACTTCCGTTTTCAGCTTCGCCGTTTTGTTCGAAGCTTGGGTCAGCAATGTCCTCACTGAAGTCATTATTCTCCTGATCAGCCATTATTGTATGTATGTATATATTTATTTATTTAAATAAATTAATATTGAATAATTTAATTTCCTAATTAGCTATGCGTTAAATATGAAAAGATTAGAATTTATATTTGTGAATATATATTCTAATCAATGAGAATTTATATCTCAATTCTTTTCTTTTCTCTTTTAATCTCGCGTGCCTACTTCTCTAATATAATTATTACAAATTTTTCACGACACGCAAAGAGGAATTAAATTTCACACATCCGCACACTCCGACTGCCGAATGGAGAAGGGAGAGCGAGTCCAAGTGATGCCAAGCGCTTGCCTATTCATCGAGACTAGCGCCCTCATTGAATTGTGGCCGGCATACATAAATACATTCCTGTAAGGACGCCAAGACCGGGTGAGTAAATGAATCGACCAATCAAAAGCTTTCATTTCTCTCTCCATTCCTCGATCCAAAGGCTCTGATTAGTCAATTCTTCCAAATGTTCATCTCCTTGCGGAAGTGCATGAAAACGTTGAATATCACTTCTGACACGTCACTGGTTTGGTAAAATTACCGTCAATTATAATAATAATAAAACCTTGATTAAAAAATAGTTTGATTAGCTGCTAATTGGATAATAACATCTCACAGTATTCAATATATGTATGAATTGAAAAGAAAAAAAAATTTAATTGTATTATCGACATCCTCGTTCATTACATAAAATTAACCTTACGCGGCGCTATCAAACAATTTTATTCAAGTAGTTGAAAATATTTTTACATAGGTGGCGCCACATCTTTGTTCTCAATTCACCACAAGTGGAAGCGAGACGGAGATATAAAGACTGCGAAAAATGCATCAGGTGTGCGTCTACTGAGGTTACGTATACAGAAGCTATCTCAATAATACGATATTAAAAAAAGCTATAAAAAATGAGCACAAATATTTTTCTGATAGAATTTTAATTATACACATTTATTAAAGTGTTACGTGATGCAATTAACAACTGCAATAATTTTATCTGCATCAATAAATTTTTTTAGTGCTCTTACATATTTATATACATATATATTTCCATGTACAATACAATTGTGAATATGTGACTGTGGCAAAATCCCAATAGAAAGTAAGGAATTTTTATGGTTATATTTTTTATCACGTACGTATATTTTTCATTATTATTCAATATTTTTATAGAAAAAAACAACAAATTTTGTATCTGAATGAGAAAAATCATTGACACAATTTGACAACATAACCTCAAAATAATAAAAACAATTAAAATTAAAATAAAAAATCCAAATAAAATACTACAATGCATCACAATAGACGAAAGAAAAAACGAACGAATTATGGTGTACGTGCTGTTGAATTATCACGAGGAACTAAAGGTTTTGGATTTACAATATCAGGCCAACAACCGTGTATATTAAGTTGCATTGTCGGCGGGAGTCCAGCTGAAATTGTTGGTTTACGTGCTGGAGATTATTTAGTTGCCGTTAATGGTCATAATGTTGGTAAAGCCCCGCACGATGATGTTGTTAGATTAATAAATAATTCACGGGGTGTATTGCGTTTACAAATAGCAGAAAATTATTACTCCGATTCTTCTGATGAAGAGGGTTTGAATGCATCAAGATCAAAACCAAAATATTCACATAAAACACGCAATAATAATACTAATGGACAAACAACAACAACAACAATAACAACAACAACAGTGCAATCATCAACAGCATTAACAGCAACAACAACAATCACTGAGCCATTACAATGTCGAATTGCTAAAGTTGTACGTGATTTACAAACCGGTGCAATGTTTGATGGCAATAATATTTCTATTAATAATAATATTATTAATGATAATAATAATATTGATGATTTACGTGCAATAACAAAATTAACAAAGTTGCCACAGAGTAAAATGCAATGTGCACAAAATGGAAATTGTCATCGTTGGAATTTAACAAATGCATTGTCAATGCCACCACCGCCATTATCATATAAACGTGATACAGAAAAAATTGTTCATCGTACAGTTGTTGGTTATCTTGGTACAATTGATATACCAAATCAATTGCATCCATCAACAATGATGCAAGTATTAAGAAAATGTATCAAACGTTTAAAAACAGAAAAACGTAATCCAATAACTGTATTATTAACAATTCACGTTGCCAATATTAAATTAACAAATTCAGATAATAAAATAATTGCTGAATATCCGTCATATAGAATTGTATTTTGTAATTCATTTTCGGAAATGGATAAACAATATTTTGGTATTGTTACAAAATCAGCGAGAGACAGTGACAATGATATTGTGTCAAATTCATGTCATGTATTTACAATTTATTATAAATTAATTGATCATAATGTACATTTATCAACGTGCAATATTTTTGATTTTACGTGTACGAAAACATCGGAATTAAATGTATGTCAGGAGTTCCCAGACAGTTGCAATAGTTTAATTGGTGCAATACAAACGCTTTACATCACAGATACAACGGAAAGTGATAGTGGATTAGCTTTTGGTGATGCGCGACGTCATCGCGATACAGTGTCACCACAGCCAAGCAATATAAGTACTTCAACAGCACATTCATCGAATAGCGATTCGGGAATTGGCTTCAAAGATGAATATGGAAGTCAATCTGATCGTAATATTAATATTGATTATCAACCACAACAGCAACAACAAAAAATTTATCCACCAAGTTTACATCCACGTGCATTGTTGTCAGTCGCCGGACATAATTTAACAAATGATAATAGTAATACTAACAATACAACAATGAGATTGGCAGTTCGTGCAACGCCTGATAATTGGTTAGAAAATTCGCGCGCTGATGAAATTCAAAATGATGATGTTTTATTATCAAATGAATCAGCGAATATGTGCTTGGGCGTTGACGAACGTATTTCAGGACGAATTGAGAGTGAAAACGAGTCGAGAGCGAGTAGCAGTGGGGATGGTATCACCTGTCCTGTAACATCTGCTCATAATGCACAGCCATTCCTGCCTCAGCCGCCATTTTTGAATAATAATAATAGTATTATTGAGGATCAGGACGAAAATGAGTCAGTTGGTAGTTCGTTGTTCGCGCGAACTATTGCTGGTATGTTTCATGGTGTTAATGATGAACCAGAATTATTACGTGATATAAATATGATGGGCAATAATAATGATGATATTGGTGATATTGCTGATGACAATGATGAAATGAAAATGTGTAATAAATTGAGTCCAAAAGTATTCAATATTTCAAAGTCATTGGTACACAGTTTGGAGGATTTAAAATCGGATAATGATAGTAATGCTGTGTTACTGAATTCATTCACCGGTAAATCTGATGGTGGTACAAGACCATGGGGGAGTTTACAGGAAATACGTAATGTCAGTGGATTTGAATCTGATTGTATGGTGAGCATAATTATTTTTTTTTTTTACCTTGTAGCAATAATATTTATTTGAATAATTTCAGGAAAGTTTGAATTTAATTTTAGGGGGTTTCCGCGGAGTTTTAAGGGATGAAATGTAGCTTGTTGAAAAGCTCGTGCGATTTCCTATTGAATCGTCATCGAGAATATTTTTTTCGAACAAAAACAAAGCCTAAAAGATTGGAAAAACAAAACAAAAATTTTTTTTCTTATTTTTGCCGATTGCTCCAAAAAATACTTTTTTTTTTTTCAATAATTTTTTACCACTTTTAAATAATTTTATTAATTAAAAATAAACTAGTGATTTTATAGGAAATCGCACGAGTTTTCCAACGCCTATTTTTAATCAAAGAAAAAAACTAGTCCATCTCCTTTAAAACTCTTGTGAACGAGATGATATAGATGATCTGAAATTATTTAAATTAATTTAAATGCATCCGTTGAACTCTGTAAATAAATTTAAATACAATAATAATAGCATTCTGTAAAATCCACAGACACATGTACACACACATACACAAGGCATACACAAAACAATGAGAAATTCAGGTAGACAATGGGAATGAAAGGAGAGAGGAAAAAAAAATATCATAGTACACTCTTTTTTTTCCGGGCAACGCGAGCTCTAGATTGAGGGCATTTGAGGCCGCGTCATCATTTCCTGCCTCTCCTGCTACATTGCCATTGGATTGTATGTGATGTTAGTACATAATACAACGACGGTAGAACCGCATACATGAGAATGAAGTCACGCACACGTTATTTTATCCGGTGCTCTGAGAACCGATGAAAATAGTTGGTAGAAGGGAGCACAAACGACTGTGAATAAGACAGAGAGAAGCAACAAAAAGAAAAGAAATAAAAAATAATAATAAGTAGGGAGTTAAAGAAAGCAATAGCACACCAGTGTACCACTATAGCAGCAGCTTCATGACGTGTCGTTGGTTATTTGTTGCATTTGTTCATTGTTGGTCATGTAAAATCGTGTTGTACGTTAACAATTGTCAATGCTAAAGCAAAACACGTCTGTTGGAATTTTAATAATTGCGTTATCAACCCTGGGCCAGCGCCCATTTTTTATTATAATTATTTTACACTATACAAAATTATAAAATCAATTTAATTATTTCATTTTTTTTTTTTTTTTTTTTCAATATTTAAAATTTTATATTTTATTTAGAAATTATAAATTTCAAATTATTTTTTATTATTCGCATTACTCGGTGAAATTTATATTGTTTTCGTGTTCACGTGTCTATGTGTTTGTGTGTTAGTGTGATGATGACGTTTAAACGATTTATTTCATCGATGAATTAATTAATATTTTATTTAATTGAGATTTAAATGAAAATTCCTCATGGCATTGGATTAATAATACGCTCGTGACGACGTTATGAATCGTCACGTCAAGTCAGTACGTAATTTATATTTAATTCAAATTATAATAATTACAATTTTTGAATTAATATTTTTATTTATTTACTTAGTTCAAAAAATTTCAATGGATTTATTTATATATATAGTTTTTTTTTTTTTTTTTCAATTTTAGAATTATTATTTAATACCGGGTGGTTTTATAATAGTGGAATATATTTTTTTTATTTTTATTAATGTACACAAATTGACGTTTATTGAGAGAAGAATTTAATGCTCTTACTGGCCATGACTCGTTACATAAATTTTAATTCAACGCACATATATGCATCAAATTGTGTGTAAAATATTTATTTAACACACTGAAATAATACAGAGCTTAGAGAAATTTATTTTGAATTTAATGGATGGTAAATATCTAAAAAAAATTTGATGATAAAATTGAAAGAAAAAAAAAACAATTTATATATGCATTTGTGATTGATAATGAACTTTGTATACACAAGTATTTTTGCAGCAATTGAGTCACTCATTTCAATTACTTTCAAGGGTTTCTTAACAATAATAATCATCTTTTCAATTAAAATGCTGCGTTAGTTTCTTTTTTATTTTATTTTTGTCAATGCGTGAGACTCATTGTTAGTTCATTCTCCCTCTTTTTGTTACGTTGTTGTTTCGCGTCGTTTCACCTGTTGAATAACACTCGTGACATTTGAAAGGAAGTCGTGTCTCAACAATTCATTTCCTTTTAACATTGACATGGAAAGAAAAAATTAAAAAAAAAAAAAAAACTAATAATTATATTTAAATAAAATTAAATAAACAAGAGGAATTTTTCAAAAAAATTTTCCATTCATTTCCTTATTTTTTTTCTCGGCTTTATTGAATGTTTATGATTTTGAAAATTTTTATTTTTATTATACGGAAGTGAAATTGAGGACATCCATGATAGTAAGATAATGTGCAAGGAGATATATGGGATTTGCGAGAATTTATTTAATGACACACTCATTCATATATACTAAGAGTTGTACAGAGTCATTTCCTATCTTGTATATATATTAATTTATGTATAAGTGTACGTGTCAAATAAATTCTTAGAATTACCGCATGTATAAATACATTCATTCGTCACGATTGTTTTTCTTTTTATTAATTTTTTTTATTATTTATTATTATGCTAATAATTATTATAATCATTCAATTGATTTAAGTGAATTAAATTTTTTTTTTCCATTTCCGGCGCTGTCAATTGATTTATTAATTCAAATCGAATTAAATTAATTGTTATTGGGTGAGATGTGGAGATATATTTAGACGTTCATCAGGATTTATAAACAAATGATTTTCTCACCTATTATTATTTTATTCATTTCTAAAACAATGTATTGTAATAAATCCAAGTGTCCTCATTCCCATACGCTACTTTATACCTTCTCAAGTCAATAAATACAAACGTAAAGTAGAAAGAAAAAAACATAAATATATAAATAAAGCTGATGAAAATATAATTAATTATTTTTTGCTATTTACAGTTGTATGACAGCACGGAGTCATGTAACAAGACGGACATTGGCACTGGTGTTCATACGTGGTCATTGGGGTTTGAAAAATTATTAAAGGATCCCAAAGGACTGCAAACATTCGCGGTAAAACATAATAAATATAATTAAATAGTTGAATTTATTTTTATATTAAATATTTCATATTGAATATAATATTTATTATGTTAATTTTAATTGCAGGAATTTTTGAAGAAAGAATTTAGCCATGAGAATATTTATTTTTGGGCAGCATGCGAGAGATATAAAAATAATGATGATGCAATATGTCGACGAAGATTGGCATGGCAAATATATCAACGACATTTATCAACAACGGCAAATGAACCAGTTAATGTTGATAGTCATGCAGCTGGACAAATTACTCAAGAATTATTGAATCACGCCCCAGTCAATTTATTTTTACAGGTAAATTATTTTATTTTATTTTGGAATATTTAAAAAATTAGTTGTATTTATATTTATTTATTGTGTTATTTTTTATTGGTATTGTTCTTCTTTTAGGCGCAAAAGCAAGTGTTTAATTTGATGAAATTCGACAGTTATCCACGATTTTTACGCTCTGATCTTTATCGTCATTGTTCAGAAACTGGAAATGTTATTGTTAATAATGACGATTGTGATTTGGCATTGACAAATTCGCCAAGTATTAAATTGAAAAAGAGTCATTCAGATGCTGAGGATCGTTGTAGGAAATCGATATTGCCATGGAATCGAAAAAATCGGTGTGTAAATTAAATTCATATTTTTATCGATAAAAAATTTATTTAATAAGTTAAAAAAATTAACTAAAAAATGATTATTAATTTTTTTTTTTTTTCATTTTCTCTGATCACTATGCATTACATTGAATCATTATAGATCTAAATCAAAAGATCGGGGTGAAACTGAGTACAATAAAACTCCAAATCGTGGCGAAACAATTTACAAAAGTTTCACATCTATAAAACGTGATAGCGAAGGAAATAACAATGATGATAATATTTCAATATCCAGCAGTCGTTCATCATTGGCATCGTGGGACCTGGCTCTCAGACAATC
The DNA here is from genome assembly GCA_918226075.1 of Microctonus brassicae. Classification (NCBI taxonomy): domain Eukaryota; kingdom Metazoa; phylum Arthropoda; class Insecta; order Hymenoptera; family Braconidae; genus Microctonus; species Microctonus brassicae. The sequence continues at coordinate 5,674,951 of OW445490.1, forward strand.
ATTTACTAAGCACGTAAGTAGTAAAAAAAAAAATTCACCCCCAAAACTCAATTAAACAAAAAAAAAATCATAAACTGAGAAAACGAAATTTCGTGCCTCAGTTTTAATTTTTTTATTGATAATTAATATCAGCATCGTACTGCAATATACAATATATATATTTTTTTTTTTTTCATCATCTATTTACCTGGTATATTGTTAATTTGTTGCTAATGGAATGTGTATGTGTGTGTGTTTGTTTTTGTTCTTAATTATTTGCTGCATTATAGTTTTTTTTCTTCTCCTTTTTAAATTTATTTTTAATTGTACTTGAATTCAATGAAAAAAATGAAGAGTCAAATATAAAACAAAAAATAAATAATTGTAGTCGTCAGCGTCTTACGATGGTCATAATGAAAAAAAAGAGGTACAAACAAAGTGTAGCGGTTTATGTCGAGTGATATTGCCTGATGGATCAACAACTGTTGTGCCAACAAGCCAATCGGATTGCATTAAAGACGTTGTTAATCGTTTACTTGATAAACGAGCACTGAAATACAATAATTATGATGTATTAATACTAGCCACAGATGAGGTTAGTCAATAATTAAATCATTTTATCATTCAAATTATAAAATATCTCTTATTATAAAACAAACGAAGAAAAAAATTAACAATTTATCATATTAACTGGGATATAAAAATCAATTGTTATGTTGTTTATGAGCACAGATAATAATTTTATTGATAATAGTACTAATAATAGATAATAATAAATATAAATAATAATGCATGATGCGTATGGATTGCTTTGGGAATTTGTGAATTTGTTAAAGAATTTTTTATTGCATTGTTTGATAAAATTTCTTTTTTTTATTTTTTATATTGCTTTATTTTTATTTCTATTTGTATTATAATTTAATTAATGAATTGTTGAATTGCAGATGGTGAATTTGAAATATTCATCGTGTGTATTGGCAGGCCAAGAAGTTGAAGTTGTGCCAACGAAAGTATTGAAAGTTGATTTGCCATCGCGACGAATAATAACTGTTGTTGCGCATAAAGGACGAATATTGAAAGATGTATTGCGGCCATTGTTGAATAAATATGGTTTTAAATTGGAGTTGATAACTATTTGGGGTGATGGTCATCCAGTATCATTAGAAATACCAGCGATTAATGCACCAACGAGACTTGTTCTTACATCAAATAGTGATGGTAATTTATTTTAATAATTTTTGAGATAAAAATAAATTTTAACATCACTATGGAAGTAAAAAATAAAATTAGAATAATTATTAATTATATCGAAGAATTATATTAATAAATTTTAATTTTATCTGGTTCTAATTATTGGAAGATTTTGATAGTTATTAATTTTTTTTTTTATTAATTGCAGATTTTCATCTTCGATGTCAGGATGAAATTCCTCAAGGTCAAACTACCCTGGATGAGATAACAAATAAAGTATTTGAAGAGCTTTTAGTGGGTAAAAGTATAAATAAATATCACAGTGAAGGATCGTGTAAGGTAATTATAAAATATTTCAATAAATTTTGAGGTTAAAGAATGATTCTTCATTTTATTTAATTTATTTTTTAATATTTTCTTTTACAGAGTGATGATCAACGATCTGAAAGTTCATCGATTTTATCGAGTAAATTCTTTACGCGGGATACAAATATTCTGACAAAAAGGAAAAGTAAATCCAAAAGCAGTAATTTGAGTGAAAAAAGTTGTTCGACTGATTGTACAGGCGAAGAAAATTCACAATCAACACGTTCACATGCTCCATTAATTGCTAAATGGCGTAATGGAGTTAAATTACAATTACCTGGAAGATTCGACGCCGATGGTAATTGATAATCCAATAGATAAATTATTTAAAATACGAAAATAAAAAAAATAAAATAATTTTTTTTATTCATTTAATTAATGCAATTTTATTTTTAATTCCAGAACTGTATGAGGGATTGAAAAGAGCACAACGATCAAGATTAGAGGATCAAAGAGGAACTGAAATAAATTTTGAATTGCCAGATTTTTTAAAGGTGAAAAAAAGAAATTATCATCTTTCATTTCATTACAAATAATTTATATAAATACTTCTTAATTATATTTATTAATAATTTTTTATTTTTTATAGCAGAATAAAGAAAATGGAAAGCAAAATACGGATGAAAAAAAAATACGTCGTGGACGTTTAACATCGTCATTGAATTCTGACGTTGGTTCCTCGTCGAAATTTTACGATTCATCAACGAGTGAAGACAGCAAAAAACAAAATAAAATAGATAAACAAAGTAATATTCATCGTCATTCAGCAATTAATCCATATCATCATCAACATCAACATAATCATCACCATCATCATCATTATATAAATAATCATCATGATGAGTGTGATAAATATAAGAAAAAAATATCAACGAGTGATGTTCAATCGAATTTGGATTCATCAAGCAGTTTGGATTGTACACTTGAAGATATTGATCAGACAATTATGGAAAATGACAGTAAATTGAGTGATAATGATGATGATAGTGAAAAATGCCATGATAAATCGGTGAAAATAATCTCAAATAATTCAATATCTCCGATAAAATCATTAAAACCTCCGCCATTACCACCAAAACCCAAAGGACTATTAACCAGTGTTATCAAAACCAGCCAAATCCTATCCACGAAGCCCATTCCAAGATCCACAACACACATCACCAGTGATTCACGTGAGAATAAAAATATTTTTTAATTCATTTTCATTCGTAAATGAAAGAACAAAAGAGAATAAAAATTTCTTTTTGTATATATACAGTCTAATATAAAAAATTTAATTGATGTGAAAAGTTTTTATTATTGCTGATATTTGCAACATGAAAGAACTTATTTAAATTTGAATATTTGGAAAATTGGTCCAGATAAAAATTTTCTGAAATATTAATAATAAATAATAAGATTTTCATATCAATTAAATTCTCTAGATCACATTGTGTATACATACATAGGTTTATATGTATATAAGTTAACATAAAACAATCATGGGAGAGAGAAAATGTTTGATAATAATAGATAAATTAATTAAATTAAATTAAATTAATTTAAATTAAATTGTGGTACATACAGTATCAAAAAAAAAATAAGAATGACAAAAAAAGTATTTTTCAATGAGATTATCATACATTAAACAAATTAGTTAATTATTAACTAGCTTATTAGTATCTGTGTTCAATAATTTTTGCAAGATATTATACTCAGACACAGAACAGTATATAAAATAGAAAATATTTTTACACCTGACAAAATAAATATTGAAATTCAAAAAAAAAAAGCAGACTTAAAAATAATTATTATCCACACATAACAAAACTAAACAAATCGAGTAATATAATGGTTATCAAATACATTTTGTTATTATTAATATAATCATTAACAATCGTCAATATATATAATTTATTCCATAATTGATAATTAAAAAAATTTAACGCCCAATCTAACCTCAAAATAAAAATTAATTATTAAAATCGAAATAAATTAATGAATGAATATCAAAAATGGAAATAAAATAATAATATTCAATTAAAATTGTAAAATATTTATGAAATAATATTCAGAACAAAAAATATTAGGTAGGGTAATTATTGCGGATTTATTAAAAATTTTTATTTTTCGCGCCGTTTAATCAAATCCACCAATAAAATCATAGTATTTAATATCACTACTGCCAACTATTGCCACTAAAATAGCGCCATTTAATCATATCTCTATCATTTCCTCATTCACTGTCGTGTGTTGGTCGCCGAGAAATGTAACGAGTCAGAAAAAAACAGGTGGAATAGAAATTTATTTCTCTAAATAATCGTTTATCATTCGAATAATATCTCATCACCGGCGTCCATTCAACAAATATTAATTCAACAAACGGTTAGTCTTTATTATTTAACAATTTAATATTCATTTTCGTTGACAACAATCGAAATAAGTCGTCATATTTTTACTTATTATATATCAATTATATCAATTTTTTCTCGTAAAAAAAAAAAAAAAAATTTCACATTTTTTAACTCTCCATTAAATTTGCAACAGTTAAATTAAAGTTAACTAATAATATATAGTATTAAAAAACAAAAATGAAAAATAATTGAAAGAAAGAAATATTTTTTCGTCTTCCTGTTCGTGACGTGTTTTTGTTTTATAATTCTTTTCACATTAAATTTAATTCTCAGTTTCATTTCATTCATTTTCATTTTCAATACAACAATTTACCAGTGAGTTTAATAATAATAATACAATTAAACAATTAAATTCAATAATATTCACTAGACAATTTTTAATTCTACAAAGAAAAAATATGAATTATTATTCCCATCAACATCATAAATGTATACAGATCATTTGTATTTAAATCGCATTGATAGATACATTGTCTCAATAATATAAACAGTAGAGACATTGTTTTCATGACAAAACTTTTAGACCAATATAAAACTGTACAGAATTATACTGCACACAAATGAACAATTGCTCAACGATAATATTATTCCCCCTTCGTTATCAAATGCCAGAAAAGATAAAAACAAAAATACTACATAATAAACGAAAATTAATTCATCTTGTGAATTTTCTGGGTGGCCTAAAGATATATTTTTATTTTATTTTTCATCGTCCAGGCTCTTTATTTTTATTCCTCAAACTAATATCTACTACCTTCTTCACATATTAAATTTCACGATTGATTTTAGTCTCATAACCGTTTAACAACTGTCGTTGGTATTAAAATAAAAATAATATATTATAATATAATAATACTGAGTTATCATATGTGTTGAGAGGAGAAAAACGCCTCTCGTATCATTTGATATGTTACCACATGTCTCGCAGATAAATTTGATAGAAAGAATTCGTGAGATATGGGAAACGTGAGACATTTTGCAAAATTAAATATATATATTATTATTTTTTTTCTCTGTTTTTAAGTAAGTAATATGGGTGTTGTGTGAAAGAAATGAGAGAGGATTTTTCACTAAGGAAAGATGAGAGGCAGGAATATGAGAGAAAGGATTAAAAAAGTTTAGACGATAATGTTTATAGAGTATATAAGGAGAAAATATTTATAAAGAGTTTGATGGGATAAAATATTGGCGGGAGGAACGCGCATGATTTTGAGGCTGAGTATGGTGAGGGCGTCACAAGGGAGATTGTGTTGATGATGAGAAAGAGTAGGGATAGATTTGACGGTTAAATAATATCTTGAAACGACCGTTGGAAACATTAGCCAACCGCTTGATGATGGTGGCGAATTAATATGCTGAATATTTCATCAATGACGTTTGAATATTAATTTAATTTTTATAACGATTCACGATAATGTTGCGGGGTGGCGAATTAATAATTAGATGATTTACCAATGATTTATTTATGATATTGAGGATAAACTAAATTTTTTTTCTAAATTTTCTTTTTTTTTTTTCTTATTATTTTTATATATTCATTTTCAAAAATTTTGAATAATTAATAATCCTGCAATTATCACATATAAATAAAAAATCGTCCCAATTAAAAATAATAATAATAATAATGGCAATGTTATAATTCAATTAATTTTTCTCATTATCAGTAATCAATAATTGATTAAAAAAAATAAAGAAATATATAAACATAATAAATTATCAGCTTATACTTAAATAAAATTAATTAACAAATAAATAAATTTATAAATTAAATAAGAAAAATTAATATCTTAATAAACAATAAAAAATAAATAAATCATCCAAATTAACAGGAAATAATTAATTAAATCTAATTTATTTTTGCACATATATACATATATTTTTTTTTTTTTTTTGCCATTTTTATTATTAATATTATTATTATTATTTTAACTTGATATAACTCTTTCATTTAATTTAGCTGTCGGTTGAACATTAACATCCCTCTTCATACCACATGACAATTTACTCGTGTTAGGGACCAACTGTCAGTCGATATAAACCATATACATTATATAAAGAATGGGTGAAAATTCACGCAAGATTTTACATGTTATTAACGTGTTATGTCTTGCGTTAATTCTGGGACACTATTTACGTATGTTAAATACCCACAAAAATATATATATGTATGTATGTATACATATGTATTGTGATGATAGGAGGCGGCAACGACGCAATATGTATATAATACTTGCACACACACGTTCAAACATTCAATATCAACAAACTCATATCACACACATTTATCATTATATATGTATATATATATAAATATACAAACAAACACATAAAAATTCATTCACAACGCGCAACTCTGAGATATTATATGTCGGTTGTATAATAAATTCTTGAGGATTGAGAGAGGGCTTTAAATTAAATGCACACTCGTATTTTAAGAACATTTATCTACATATACAAACACATGTTTTTTAAATACATTTATAAATAAATATTACTTATATATATATATATAAATATATTTTGTATTTTTTAATTTTTCAGGTGTGGCCTGCAATTGCACGTAATTTATATATTCATTTGGAAATAAAAATAAATAATTTGAATTAATAATAAATAATAATTTATTTAAAATAAATATTAAAATTATCGGATTGTTCGAGAGTGTTGTGAAAATAAAAAAAAAAAACTATAAAAAATACGAAATAAAAAAGGTATAAATGGTTTTATTAATTAATCAAATTAATACTTGACGATAATCACATTCTTTTTTTTTTTTTTTTTTTGTTTGTATAAATAAAAATATTTTTTTATTTAATTAATTTGTCTAATTAAATAATAATAATAATAATAATAATTTGAGTGATTTAATAAAAAGTTTTGTTTAGTAAAATGTATCGTCAGAAAAGTAATCGTAATGTGTTAGTGAAAATAATTGAAAGTGATAATTTATCGCCGATTGAAAGACAACGACAAAATGATGATGAATTAATTTATTCACCGATATCAAAAATTGTTCAAGACTTACGTAATTCATCGTTGTCACCGAGTGATGATGAGTGTAAATTATATGCTGAGTCGACTGCTCGTGATTTGGGTGAGTTTATAATTTTTATTAAATTTTTAATTATTATTGAATTTGATAATTATTATTGAATTTTTGATTATTATTGAATTTTTATTCATTATTTAATTTTCAATAATTATTTAATTTTTAATCATTTAATTTTCAATTATTATTGAATTTTTAATTATTCTTTAATTTTTAATTAATATTTAATTTTTAATAATTATTTAATTTTGAATGATTTAGTTTTTAATTATTATTGAATTTTTAATCATTATTTAATTTTGAATTATTGAATTTTTAATTATTCTTTAATTTTTAATTATTATTTAATTTTTAATGATTTAATTTTTAATTTTTATTTAATTTTTAATCATTATTTAATTTCGAATTATTGAATTTTTAATTATTCTTTAATTTTTAATTATTATTTAATTTTTAATGATTTAATTTTTAATTATTATTGAATTTTTAATTATTAATCAATTTTTGATTATTATTTAATTTTTAATGATTTCATTTTTAATTTTTATTTAATTTTTAATCATTATTTAATTTCGAATTATTGAATTTTTAATTATTCTTTAATTTTTAATTATTATTTAATTTTTAATGATTTAATTTTTAATTATTATTGAATTTTTAATCATTATTTAATTTTGAATTATTTAATTTTTAATTATTCTTTAATTTTTAATGATTTAATTTTTAATTATTATTGAATTTTTAATTATTAATCAATTTTTGATTATTATTTAATTTTTAATTAATATTTGATTTTCAATTATCATCAAATTTTTAATCATTATTTAATTTTTAATTATTATTCAATTTTTAATTTTTATTCAATTTTCAATTATGATAGAAAAATATTTACTGGAACATTTATATTATATTCATGTTGATATTCATCATATCGTTATTGATTCGTATTTTATAATGATTTATTTTTAATGGTTTTATTCAAAGTTGAATAATTTTTCGAGACGTGCGAGTATATTTTTTGTGAATGGTTTGTGAAAAAGGGTTTAAAAAATTTCGTCTAGTCCGGTGTAACGACTTGGGATATAAGAACTATAGACATGTTTGCACATGTCGAGTATTAAATATTGCGTGGATATATCTGTATATCTATGTATACAGTGGCGAGATTATGGATGCAACTGGAATGAACATAGGGGGTTTCCCCGTCCTTGAAAAAAGGCAAGGGAAAGAATTCTCTTTTTCTTTTCTTTACACATACATACATACATACATACATACATATACATATATATTTTTCTTCTTTCTTTTTCTCTCATGACGTCTACTCGTGTGTGCCCTCCTGATATTTCTTTTGCTTTTACCATCAGTGGTTCTCAAATTATATCTCGATAAATTCCAAAAAATAAATTAAATAAATAATAATATTTCCAATTTTTTTTTTTTTTTTTTTTTTTTTATTATTCATTATTCATCACGTGCTTATTTACCATATATTTATGAAAATCACACAAATTTATAAATTACATATTGCGAATTAATTTTATATTTATTTAAAATTCTCCAATTTTTCAAATTTAATTTTTACTAATTAAAAACACTTAAAAAAAAAAATTGCAAAATTACTAAGAAATTAATATTATTCAATATACAAAACTCACCGTCATTACTTCATTAATAAAATTATCCCAACTACAAATTTACAATAATTAATAACACAATAAAAAAGGGTCACTAAAATAAATTAAAATTATAATCATTAATAATTCACCACTCAATTCCATACACAATTTTACACAAAAGAACATTAAAATCATCTTAATCATACACGAATATTAATCACTATTATTCCACACAATAAAATAATATTAATAATAACAATAATAATAATGAAAAAGGGTTTAATACACAAATCATCTTCATTTATACAAAAACAAAAATCATTTTGCTCATTGGCACTTCATATCCATATAAGTCTCAAAAAAAAAATATCTTTTAGGTACATATATATATACAATACATATATATCGCAATGAACTGAGAACCCCTCGGGGTTTCTCATGTATTATACATATACATATATGTATACGTATCTGTATATTTAAAAATAAAAAGGAGATATATAGAGGTGGGATAGAAAGACAGAATGAAAAGAATGAAGTGTGTGAGTGAGAAGTGGCAAAGTAGCTCGTGCTGGTTGAGTTGGGCCAGGTGCTTTACCTGCCCCTCATCACTATGGGTGGCTATATGGCGCCCCTTTTTGCCCACAGGCCCCACATGTATATATATATATATATATATATACATATACATAGAGATAGATGAGCAAAATATGGAGTCTGCTATGGATTTTTTTTACTGGGGCACTGACCTACCCCCGAATTTCTCGTCGACAAAATTTGAGACCGTTATATTATATATCTACATGTGTTTTATGTATATATATGTATATGTGGATTATGTATGTGAATATATATATTTTTGTAAATTTATATTGATATGTTTATATGGATAATTTTATGGAAAAATGAAGATGATGAAAAAGTTGGAAAAATTTTTTTTTGATGAAAAATTTATTTTTTAATGTTTTGATAAATTTTTATGCGGTGTCATTTGTTTATTGATCTCTTTATAATTATGTGAATTAAGGGGTGATGTCGGATGAATTTGATTTATTGAAAGTGATTTTTTTATTGGGGAATTAAAAATTGGGATTTTTTTTTTTTTTTTCGCGATTTTTTGTGTGATTAATAATTAGGATTTTTTTTTTTTTTTTTTTATAAGATGAAAAAGTATTGTACGATTTTTTGGTTTATATTTGTTTATAATTCGGTAATAATGTGTTGTATTATACGAATTTTTTGGGAAAATCTGGACCAACTGTCGCGAATATTGGGGGAATTATTTTGCAACGACAAAAGTGAGAGGAAAAAAAAAAAAGAAATGGCAGTAAAGTAAAGAAATGAAAGAGAAAGTATATGTATTTATGTGTGTGTGTGTGTGTGTAAAGTGATGTTTGGAGGGTGACTCTCACCCTTATTATATATTTGTTCTCATTTTCATTTTGCCTTTTTTTTTACCTTCTTTTTTTACACTCGATCTTTCTCTGTTTTGTTCGTATTTCATTCACTCATTTCTCTTTCATTTTTTTCGGGCTTTGAAAAGGTCTTTTATCTTTTTTTTTTCTTTTGAAAAATGTCTCCCGTTCGGTTTCGCCATTGGGGCGACGGATTCTCCTGCAGTATTTCGAGGTCCTGAACGAAAAATTGCAATGTGGAGAAAATTTAAAGGGACTATGAGCAATAGATAAGTTAGACGGGTATTTAAAATTTAAAGAGCAACAAAATTTTTTTATTTTACTTTTTTCCATCTTCCATTTCTTCTATCATTTAAATTATTCAACTAGTTTTTACTACACTAGAAACAAAAAAAATTATTTTAGAATTCACGGGGTTTGAATTATTATTTATTCCTTAATTGTTTTTATGGAAATAAATATGTGAAATGTCTTCTGGAATATTTTCATTTTATTTTATTCAATTAAAAGGTTGAAGCCATTGTGTGTGTCTTTGGGTAGTTAATTTTCTTTCTTCTTATAATAAATAATAGAAATAAAATTTAAATTATTGCATACATACATATATGTATATGGTTCTGTTGTTTATACGATAGATAGATGGATAGATGGATAGATAGATAGATAATTTTTATTTATACGTAATGCGTGTGTAGGTAAAGGAAAAAAGTGAGGGGGAGTGTGTGTTAGAGTTTACGCCTCGGTGAGTGAGTTTATTTTCAACGGAAAACGCGTGCCACATAAAACGTGCTATATATAAACATATATATGTTGGTATAAATGTATAATGCAAGGTGGAAATGCCTTATGGCATGTCATTTATTCACCTGTTTATTTCTTTTAACTGTTTGTATTATTTAATAATGAAATTAATTTATTTTTGTCGTTTGTTTTAGATTTAATTTTTATTTTTTTTAATTCAATTCAATAATTTTCTCATCGTCGTTTGGTTTTTTCGTTTCAAATGTGGTCCGGTTATGAAGTTTGAAAAGAACACGAGGTTTAAAAATTCGTTTTAGCGCCCTCAAAAATATAGAATGTATATATATTCGCGGGTAGACTGGTATATTAATTCTTTTATTCGTTGTAAATGTTTATATGTATTGTGTATGGCTATGGAAGAGGTTTAGGATTATTGAAAAGGAACCGGAGTTACATATGAGTAGACATACTTTTATTGTGTGTATTATCTGATGTTGAAGGATCGACTCTTTTATTATTTATATCTTTTTATTCAGCAGTTGAAAGTGTAGTGTTTTGTTTTATTTTATAACAATCAAATGGTAAGCAAGAGGTGAAAGATGAATATAAATAAATTTATTTTATTTCCAACATGAAAATATTTTTATGATTTTTTTAAATTTATTTTTTATGATGAGGACATTTTTTTTATTGAGGAATTTTATGCTTGTTAGAAAGCTCATGTGATACCTTTGATGTTAGAGACAATTGTGCACATTTTGTTCATATAATTGTTTCAATTAATTTATTTTTTAGTAATATGAGGAAATTCGATTAATTATTGAAGATGAAAATAATTATGGTTTGTTTAAATTAATTTTAAACATTCAAAAAAATTTTTTATGTGAAAACTAAAAATTGCGTTGGAAAGCTCGTGCGATTCTCTATAAAACGACCATCTTGATTTATTCATTCGATACTCAAACAAAGTCAAAAAAAATTCTTAAAAAAAAAAATCGAATTATTTCTCATTGTTGCAAAGTATTTCGCTCCAATTGGCATTAAAATTTTAAATATCTCTGAACGGCCGAACAAATTAAAATACGGTATATCCATTCAGCAGTATGTGCCTACATATAAAATGACCGAAAAAAAAAAGACAGCAATGCATTCCCAGGTCCCCAAAATATAATACAAAAGAATTGAAGAGCAATACCAAAGCATCAGAATTTTTTTTTCCCTTGACGAGACATGACTAGACGCAATATATATTTATATTTCTCTTTCGCGAATACGAAAATTTGCATATCCTGTAGTGCTGGTAAGGCAGGTCGCGCAAGTTGTCTGGGCCCGTCATAATGCAATGTATGATCTCCAACACACATACAAATCACGCATTTATGCATAACATCAAATAACCCCTCGGTGTTTCTCAACGGTCGTCGAATTGCTAATCAACTTTTTTTCTTCTTCTTCTACTACTTCTTTGCTTCATTCTCTTCATTATTCTACACGTTCCCCTTTACACTTTCTCTCAAAAATCTCGACATATCTCGCCAATCGCGATGAAAAAAATACCAAAGATTAATTTTCAACCTTTCAAAAAATTGTAAGAATCACTGAACAAAATTTCTTTCATACACATTATTATATAAAAATATTGAAAATAATTTTCTATACACGTTAAAGATAAAAAAATATATATATGTATAATATTTATTTGTACATATAAATTATATATATATATATATATATATATATATATATATATATATATATATATATGAGTGTATATCCGTTGGGTGAAAAATTCGTTGGGCGCGTGCCGGCTGCGCCTGGCACCCCTCACTTGCATGTATGTATATATTGGACGTGCGTGCGCGTGTTAATGTTAAGGACAGTATGTAAGACCGAGTTAGGGGCACATAAGCAAGCCAACATTAAAACCAACCCCCTTGCGCATACGTCTCTCTATATATAAGTTCCAATAACAGGGTGCGCCTCAATGAACGTCTGTTTGCCTCATTCCCTTGCGCAGTCAAACGACGATGAGGTGTAGTACGATGCATAGTTGTGAGCCACTATACGAAAACCAACGTATTGCGAATTGTATATCATGTATGTATGTATATGCCGGTATATCGTGCTGAGTTACTTGATATGTCTGCAAAAGACACCGGAATATTTAATAGAAGTAGAGAAAGCAGAGAAGTAGGGAAAAGAACAGAAAAAATTTGAGGGAAAAATGTGATCGCTCAAAGATTTTTTTGTTACTTGACAATTTTATAGAACTATATATTTATACGTATCATGTAGTTATATGAAGTCATATAACTGCATGATATATGTATCATACAGTCATATGAAGCGACACCGGATAAGGCCCAAAATGAACAACGGTCTACGCCCGCGCAAGGTGTGGTTATGACATCCGGTGTATGTATCATGTATGTTTGTGAAGAATTAAAGGAGTTATTCTGTAGGTGGTATAGGAGGAAAATTTTTATCTACCCTTATGATACACTTGTCCTTTTTTTACATTTTAAATATTTATTTCAATTATATTTCTACGTTTTTCTTTAGTTGATTGCATTTTTATTTATATATTATTATGGTAATTATGTTATTTAGTATGTATGGCAGTGTAGAATGGTAAAAGTTAGATATTTTACGTAGGGAATAGTCACGGAATGATGAACAGACAGTAATATATAATATATAAGAGAACATATACCCGTTGCAACCCGCTTTTGCACACTATATGGGCGCCATATGGTAGCTTTATCCTACTTATCATTTTATATAAAGACCACATTGATAATTTGACGTAATCAACAGTGTACTCAATGATTATATCAAGTGATAATGGGCAAGAACGTATAAAAAAAAAAATTGAAAATCAAATAGTAATTTCTTATTTCTTTTTTCTTCAAAAAGTAGGGAAATTTATTATTGAATAAATATCATTGGATTCAATATCATTTACAGAATGAAAAAAAAAAATTATAGACAATCGAGTATATAAATATTATCAACTCGAGTTGGCAAACATTGTACACCTGGATTTAGAATTATACATTGTCGATTACGTCCAAGTCAAAAGAGAAATAAAAATGCGAACAATACGACTCGTTAACGCCTGCTGCGACAGTAGTAGTAGTAACTGCAACAGCAGCAGGAGTTTTAGCATATTGAAGTAGTAGTAATAGTAGTAGTAGTAGTAGTAGTAGTAGTAATATTACTACTACAAACAGCCATAGTGTACTAAGATATCAAAGCTAAATCGTGTATGTTGAAGAATGTTTGAATATATTCAAACTCTCTACGGCTGCATGAATATCCATATAGATATTTGGCATGATGGGGGATCGAAGCAGCATAGCAGCAAATACGTTAGCCACAAATCGTTAATTTTGTGTCGTGTGGCACGCGTGCTCGTGAATTATTCCACCAATACGTACTCTGTACTTCTATGTAGAAAGTATGTAGAACGTACGTGCTAGGATAGGGTGCATAGCCCCCCTAGAAGAGAAAAAGACAGATCGTTCATGTTTCCCCTCGGTGTCGGTGAACTTTCCATCACCCTCACCCTCGCTTTGATAGCTGGATATACGTCTGGGTATGTAAAGCTCCCCCATGAGTAAACCGTTAGGAGGACACGTGGGAGTCTGGACCATATGACATATCAGTTCCATCACCATCAGCATGGTAGTTATTGTTTTCTCTAAATGGGGTTAAGGACCTTTGGGTTTATCTAAATTTAGGTATCGATATCCGTTTTAAAATTGAGTAAAAAGTTGAATAACTTTGCTGTTTTTTCTCTCAATAATTTTTCTTATATGGATTATTATTTATGAATTAATTGCGGATCAATTTAATAGACTAAGATCTTTTAGGAATTAGTGTTCACTGTCGCATTTCAATTATATTCGAATGCGTCGCACACTTTTTTCTTGGTCACGGTGGGGTAACTTTCCGCACCTGTTTCAGTTTCCACTAATGAATACGAACCCATATGTTGTGCTTATTCTCCATTTTACCTATCTATCTTTATCCAACTGACGCTGAAATGCAACTACCACACAGCTATTTCCGGAAATGATTATCTCTTTATATAACTACAGTAAAAACGCAGATCTTGATATTAGAATTTGAATACGGTCTAAGTCAATGAACCCAATATCATTTTTAATTCATCGATAAAATTTCATTTAGTTCTATCGATCCATTGCATTGTTAAATTTAATTGGATTTAGGAATACATTCAATGAATGTAACTCGTTCAAACGTATAATCCAAAATTTATTTATTTCATTAAATTAAATGATCCATGGTGAAAATTTAATGATGCGATTAGTTTATCTACTTCAAAAGGGTCTCATTTTTTTTTTCTTCTTCCATTTTTGAATACGGTTAATCAGCGTCATCAGAGTGATGTTGTAGACAGACGGTTTTTACCATTGACCATTACGTTGAACCCAGTGCGTAAACGGAACGGAACGCGATAATACACCGGTATATGGGTTTATTATATATATTTATACATGATGGGGGAGGTTTGTAACGGTGGCACGTGCCCGTTAGGGGACAGTATATGTATATAAATATATTTACTCACCAACTAGTCAAAGCTAAATTGCTTTAGTTCTTTTATTGTATTATTATGAATTTAAAGAAAAAATTCCTGTTCAAATATTTTTATGATTATTTGGTCCAGTTCATTAACAAGATTTTTCACAGGATTATACTTATACTTATGTATAGTTTAATATTATTAAGTATAATATAACATTGCATAATAACGAAAAAAGACAATATTTCAAGTTCAAGTCAGTTGCAAATATTTTTTTTTTTCACCATGAGGTGAAACAATCACTTTTTTTTTTCGTACGAATTCTCTAACATATGTGAAGTCACACATACATATCAATGAATATACATACGAACTGATACTCGACAGTCTACATGCACTTAGTTACATATATATAATATATATATATAGACATGGACATGTGAGCATGTACACATGGGAATACATAGCATAGTCTTGCCACCTGGCACGAGTTTCTATAATACACATACCCCTCAGTGCGCACCCCTCATCCTTGATTCTCACCGTAACTACATATACCACGTTCACGTATGTACTTGTACATGTATATATGTATATATATTTATATATACATATGTATTTATTAATACATACTAACACCATACGACGTACGATGAGTATATGTGCCCACATAAGCACCATTGCGATGGATCTCAACCCTCTTTTATATTTTATTTTATTTTTTTTTTCTTTTCATTTAGGGGAAGTTGGCTCGTGCCACCGCACATTGTCATGCTTCTCCTCGATAGGAATAAATGTATGAAAATGAAAAAGGAGGAAGAATAGAGGAACTCAAACGAGACGGGGGTGAAAATTGTTGGTGGTTGCGGAGCAGGGTTGAAAGCAACTAACTAACCCCGACCTTTCCTTTTACATTCCTTTTTTTTTTTTTTCCTCATCGTAGTTCAATAGTGGATAATTATGCACTCACTGAAATCTCTTCTTTATACAATTGCACACGCTATCATAATTTTTATCTTCTTTGCAATTGTAGAGGTGTGTGTATTTTTTTTTTTTTTTTTTTTTTTTTTTTTTTTTTTGGGGTGTTGGAACATGTGGGCGATTTGAATTTGGCGCTGTATTGTTGTGTGAAATGGGAGAATTTATGATGAACATTTGCGCGACAGGGTTGAATTTGGGTTTTAAATATATAGGGGTTTATTGAATATTGTTTAGTAAAATAGATTTTCTTTGGTAATTCGATTTGGATTATAACCAAACCCTTATGAATTAGATTAGATACTTTTATTAAGTTCAATAGCCTCTCGTCTTCCAATTTATATACATATTAATTAACATTATGCAAAAATGAAATGCAAAAAAAAAAATCATATTTACATTTTTTCTTTTTCTCAATTATTTAATTTATTTTTTATATTCTGCATTTATTCAATTCCTCATTTATTTATTTTTAAAACGCGGTTAATGACCTTACTGTATGAGTATTTGATTTGAAATTATTTATACATATGAACACACGCGACAGGATGTTTCATTAAAAAAATTTTCCAAGTTCCAAATTTAAAAGTGTTTATAAGAAAAATATAAGTTGAAAATATATGGATTACTAAAAATAGACAGATGATTATATCAATGTACGATGGGAATCCCCTTCTTAATATTATATATCCTCGTGCTCCTGGTGGTGTTTCAAAATGCGCGATGGCATTTTATATTTAGTCAGAAATTTCCGTTGGCACGTGGCCCCCTGACGACGACGACAAACTTGCTCATGCACATACATAACCCCAGACTGGTTTATACATATTCTCCTTATACATATATAATTTTTTCTTATTGAAATAAATTTTATATACATACTGTTGAGCAGTTATTCTTTGCAGCTTCTTCATTTTATATTTTAAATACAGATCATCACACACATATACACAAACGAGTTGCGAGAATTCAGTTGGCGAATGAATTAATGATGAATGAAATTCATGTCAAAATTGAATTTTACAACGAATAAAAAATTATCAATATAAATATTTAATTTTTTTTTTTTTTTTTGTTTATAAACATGTTTCAACGTATATTGTTGTATTGTTAGTGAATAAATTCCTTGACTTACGGAAGCGGACATATAATTGTAAGTGTATTTATGTATTGGTGTAAAAAATTTCTTGTGTATTCTTGCTCAACAGGATGACGATAAACGTTGAGATTTTTGTATATTAAAAGACGGGGGAAATTGCTATAGTTATGGTGTATATGTGTGTGTATGAATGAGGTTATAGGTGCAGTATTTATATGTATAGAGACAAGAGGAAGGAATCACAGCTGAAGGCGTTTCCTTCTTTAGCTTCCTCTGATTATTTTCCTCTTATTTTTTTTTTTTATTCTTATTGTTGAACATTTAACGTTGATATTTCATTTATTTGCTGATTAATCATTATTTACACATGATTTCTTATCATATTTTTCACAATTTTTAGCGAAATCAGACGGATATATTAGAATAATAATAGGGGGATTACGCAGATTTTTTTTTCACTTTTTTAAATAGTAGAAAAATAATTTTTCGTGTATAATTGATTAATTGATCTGGCTTTATTATTCTATTGAAACTTTGCCACTTTATTGATAAAATTTAATTTATTAATTAAAATTTAACCATTTAAATTCAATAAAATTAATTAAAAATATTCATTTTACATAAATTCAAACACTTATCATAACATAAAAAATTAATTTCTCAAATAATTATTCCAATTTATTTTTCTCATTAATTTTTTTTCTGTAAATACAAATTTAACATTTATTTAATTTACAATATTTAAATATATATACATATTCGTTTTACAATTCGCCAATGTGCGCTAAATTGGGTGGAAACTTGGGAGGGTTGTGTATAATACAACATATGCAGACGAGTCTTCTAACTCGACTTTTTAACGTTACGGCGAGTGCGCGCGTTTGACATCCTGCGGAAGTACTTTTATAAATGTATATCCACAGACATAATACTCAAGGAGTTGGAAAAAAAGTGAACGAACTGAAGAAAAGGGAAGAAAACACATACAAAAAAAAAAAAAAAGAAAAGAAAAGAAAAGAAAATGTAATGAGGAACTGCAGGATAAATTGAAAGCACGAACTCGATGAGGGGTAAACTAATCTCCCTACACTCGTGTCTTCATCACATTTATTTTTACACATATAACTATACATTTTATAAATATATAAAAATAGCACACGTAACACATGTGCTACTTGTATATAATTCTTCAAACTGTATGACATATTTTATTCGTGATACATATGTTCTTGAGTGAATATTTAAATTAGACAGTCGATAATTTTGTTGGGACTGGGTTATACGGATTCCTTGACGTTTTTCTTTTTGCTCTTTTTCCAACGACACAAAATATCGGCTAAACAGAGATTTTATTCCGATGTTAACGTATTATAAGACGAGAAAATATACCAAACTCTGTCGGTAACAGGACTTTTAGGAACTAAATACTTATAACAAAATTTCTTTCAGAAATGAAATAATGTGGGTGAGTTTGGTATCACAATTACAAAAGTTTCTGATCATGGTAATAATAAAAATATTGTAATTTATAAATTTAATTTGTCATCTGTGGTTGTAGAAAATATTTTTCTTTTTTTTTTTTTTTGAATAAAAAAATTCTTAGATGAAAATTTTAGAAAATTATATCAAACTTTTTACAGCGTGTCGAATGTATGTCACATCAGCTGCGTTGAATTGTTGATGGCTGCTGTCTGCTGGTGTTCTTTTTTATTTTATTTTTGCTTTTTTTTCTTGTCAACTGATGTTTCATCGCGTCGCTCATCAATTAAGAACGAACGAGGGTGGAAGTAAAGTAGTAGCCAAGCTGCGGTTAATTAATTAGTCATGTGTTTGTATTAATATTCAACTTCATATATGTGTCTGTCCGTCTGCCTGTCTGTATACATTTATTTCACACAAAGATACACAACTGTTTAATGGAATTAATTCGTGTAGGAGAATTATACTCACGTGTAATATACTATAATAATAAAAAATAAAATTAAATAAACCAGCATGTTTATGTTGTAAAATTATGTGTTACAATGTCAGTTTACACGTTTATACTCGTTGGGATTTCACTGAAGAGTGAATAAATTTTTTAAATAGTGCGCACTATTTTTTTTTAGCTAAAAAAAAATAAAATAAAATATGAATGAAGAGAAAAAATTTGTGTTTCTCATTCTTCGAAGTAGGATTTTTTTTTTCTCGCCGTCTTTGATGGCTTCCTTGTTATCCCGTAAATTAACTAACTGTATACACTTTTTTTTTTTTCGCCCTTTTCCATAACAAATAATCAGGATTTTTTTCAATTTTTTTTTCTACAAATGCACCGTGATTAGCATCTGAAAAAGAGAATTGAACACGGTCAAGGTTGACTGAAAGCTTTTGGGATAATAATAAATGATGCGCGCGAAATCAATTTTGGAAAATTTGTGTTCACTTATTGTGTTATTTAATGTTCCACTTTACAAATTTTTCTTTGATGGAGAAAAAGATTTATATTTACGAGTGTTGTCATTAATAACATGACATTGGTATTCGAGTAAGGTTTTTAGCTTTGCTTATAAAATATAGATACATGAGATATTTGTTTCTAATAATATTTAAAAAAAATAAATAAATAAATTATTTTTCTGTAAAATAATTTTTTCTGAATGCGTTTGAGTTGGATTTTTCATGACTCACCGCAAAGAGAGACAATTTTAAATACACATATCCACATGGTACGCACATGCATTGCCTTCAGCTCGATCTCCCGCCATGAAAATTTCTACCATAGGATAGTTTGGCTTGTTTTTTTTTTTATTCTTTTCTTTTTTGAAGGCTGTATATATCCAATTCTCAAGAGAGAAAATAGGAGATACAGAAAAATGTGAATATATTCCTTGGGTGGGAGCTGAGTCTTTGGGCTTTCTTGGAACGTCTTCAACGAACATTTATTTCCTCCACGTTCTCAAAGAGATTTTTCAATACCTGAGTAATACGATAACAAACACACGCGCAGGTCGATACCGATACACATCGATATATAATTTATTTTTTTTTATTTTATTATTTTCAATAAATTTTTTTTATTGGCTTTGCTTCAATTTAATTTATTTGATAATTCGTGAATGTTTGAATTGGATTTTTTTTTTTTTTTTATTGAGTGCAAGTTTGCAGATATACACGAGCTTATTGCGGCGGCGATTTACTAAGGGAGTTTCTGATAGGGGAGATATGGCAGAGCAGCTGTACAATTTTATGATTCATACCGATTTTTCATTTTATTTATTTTTTTTTTGCTTTGTACATTTTTTTTCTTCTTAAAATTTTTTTTTTTCAATGATAACATCACACAGATTAATATAATATCGAATAAAAATTTCAAGAGAATCATATAAGGAAAATTAGCGAATTAATTTATTCACCCTTTAATAATCGTTGGATATTTTCATAATTTTTTTTTTTTTTATTTGCAGATTTACACGACTATGATGAAAGCAGATATTGCAACGTCAATAGCAGCAAACTGTGAGTGAAAACAAAAATTTTATTGCTTATTCTAATTTTTATTTTCTTTCATAATTAATTTTACAATGAAAGTTAAAATAATTATTGCAACAATATGATTATAATTTCTTCATGATTATCGTTTTGATTAACATGTAACAGTTCTAATATTGACATATTGTTAAGATTGAAGGCGGCGTGTATTTACTTTTCATTCACGCGTGAGATACATCTAGATTTATTTCAATCAATGAAAATTGAAATCGCCGCAATGGCTCACACAATAATATAAAAATTCGTTCACTTCAAAGCGCCATAATATCGTGTGGAATTTCCATTGACTAAACACCCCCACACACACACACACACACACACACACGTAAATATATATATAAATAAGTACGTTATACGGTTTGAGAAAAGAAAAGACGATTGGAATGTCTTGTATATGTATTATACACACAATAACGTTGGATTAAACGTGCGATTTGTGCCTCCCACATTTTCCCATGAGTCCTTATATTTCATTTCTCTTTGCCGCTTCATCCCCCGAATAGAATTCAGTGTCTCGTGCCCACCACCCTCTGTGTGTTTGTGCTAAAGCTCTGTATATATATGTGTCTGTTGTTGTGATGAGATGATAAAAAAAGAAAAAATCCTCGTGAATAAATCGTAACGTACTGTAGTGTTATACTTTAACCTTAATTTTGTATATGTTGTGCACATTGGATTGGTTTTTTTTTTTTTTTTTATATGTATTCTTTAGGTTTTCTTCATTTTTTCCACGAGATATAATCCAGCTGACTGGCGCCGACATCGTCATGTATATATTTTTTTCTACGAAATGTCTCATCACTCTCTCTTACTTGCACTCTCGATAAATCGGTATATTAACCTTCGTCTTTATATTTATTTTTTTTTTCTTTGTCATTTTTCTTTTACGACCTGTTTCCTTCATTCTCGGAAACGAATCGCGAAATATAAAAGAGATCAGGGCTCGTTTAAGTTTATTTGTAAAATGAGCTGTTGGCCCGTGCGGCACTAAAGGTTTCCATTTCCAATTTATATATGCACACGCAGACATGTGGAATGTGTATTGATGAAAAAAAAAATAAGAAAAAGTTTGTGTATGTATATAAATATAAATGGGGAATAATTTGTGGTTAAATTATTTTTTTTTTTAGTAAGCTCAAAGCAGCAATTATTAATTGAAATTATCAACTCCAATTTCAATTAATAGAATAAATTCTTCTTTCAATTATATTATTATCATAAAATATAAATACAAAAAATTTCCAAAGGTTTTAAAATACGAAATGAAAAAAAAAAAAAAAAAATTGCAATTATGTTTATAAATATTAAAAGACTCAATAGTTTGTGGGCGAATGAGTTTCAATGTTATGTCCCATGAGTTTTCATAGAATTAAAAGTGAACGTCAACTATCAAACGAACAAATAGAAAAATACAAGTCGGCAAGTTTACAAAACACAGTGTGATTCTGTTCAAGCAACAGGTTTAAGAGAGCTGCCATAGCTTTTTACATCCTCTAGGACCTTATATAGAGATGACTTTACCACTAAACTTGAAATGAATATAAAAATGAAAGATATACACCATCCGCCCATCAGCTTTTTTACACTGCATCTTTATTCCATTTAAATACACACAGATATGTACCTATATGCCAAATGCATATGTATGCCAAAGAATATCTATTTAAAGATGGTGGAAATATATTTAAAAAAAAAAAAAAAATGTGCAGAGAAAAGAATTGCAGACCGCCCGGCAAGTGTGGGATGTCCGAAAATTGAAGAGATATGTCGAGAGGTTTCCAAAGACTGGTCACCAGGTGCCATACATAAAATTTCTGTTTCGCCTACAATGGAAACCAAGTGTATAGTTTTTCTTCTTTCGTTTCCTACATTTTAACCTTCATCTTTATAAATTCTCAACATTTTTTTTCATTATAGTGTTATTGGACAATTAGTTGTCGCCCATAAACTTCATATATATTTCACCTTTGGTTCCAATTCTAGAAAACTGTTTGATATATTGTATTACTTTTGAAAGCTCGCCTATTTTTATTATTGCTTTACTATTTTGTTCTTTATTTGGTTTGTTGGTGGTTTGAGAGAAGAAACGAATGAAAGAATCGAAAAATAAATCAGGAAGTATTTGTTTCCAATGTATTGTAATCATCGGGATATTTTAGTTACGCATTGAAGAAGTTTCGTAGAAAATATTTATTCGTATAAATAAATCGGTCGGATGTTCCTTGATTAACACATTTTTTATTTTTATTTTTTTGATATTTTGTATCACATTATTTTTCATTTACAAAATATCCGAATTCGTTTTAATTACTTCTTATAATTTTCCCCGATTTTCATGTACGATTTTTATTCATATCAAACACATCAGTACATAGATTATCATGCTCTTTTACATTTTATAAATAAATTAGTCACGCCTCAAAGCGTTTTCGTAACGTTCTACTTCATCCCTGTTAATCGGAAATTACTTTTACTATTCGAGCTCGTGCCACAGATTCAATAAATAAACCCTATACATATATATATATATATAAGCTTCGAATATTCTGGGTTTTCTTCTTTCTTTTCTTAAGGGAATAGAGAAAAAAAAATCAAACTCATCCTCTATTGATAATTCAGGTTCTGCTTTAATCTTTCTTGTTTCGTTTATTTTTTTATTTTTTTTTTTCATCCATCTCTTTTATGTAAATACATATTCAACCTCTTATTTTCTCCATCCTTTACAAATGCGCGTCCGGATGATGTTCTTCAGTTGCTTTGTGAAAATGTATGCGTATATAAAAAGACATTAAACGTTAACCGCGAAGCCATTTTGGACTGAGAGGTGCAAAAATTAAAAAATTTTAAGGATAAACCAAAGACGGAAACTCTGCGGTTTCACCTTTACAATAACCAATATATAAGTTTGTATATGTATTATTGGTACATAAACATGTATTTATATGTATAACTATAACCACGAAAAGTTGATGTCAAAAATTTTTTTTACACACCTTTAACCACATCTTTCCGTTTCGATGATTTTTCTACCATTTATTATGAGCGTATATACTGAATATATAATACAATTTTCTGCTTCAAGAATATCATAATTGGGTAGTTTTGAGATACATTCAAATCAAATTGTATAATAAGAAAAGTAGAGATAAATATTTTATATTGTGATACCTTGTTTTGTACAATTAGCCACGTTCAAATAATGATTTTCTATTGAGAAGGAATGAAATGAAAAAGTGTTCGCAACACCGGACGTTGGGGTCAACTCATTTTATGCGTAAATCCATTCATATGTATATCCGCTTTACTGATGCTAAGTAGCAATCACGATAATACTCAGACTTGATGTCAAAAAAAAAAAAAAAAAAAAAATATCAATTGAATTCTGTGGCTTTTAAATAATTCGACAAATTATTTTCTTTATTTATTTATAATTCATACTTTACACTTTCAACATAATCCATCTGTTGCTTAGATACTTTTATCTTCTTCATCTTCAGCATGTTTTTGTTCATAATCTATAAAATCTCCCGCTTCATTTTATGTTCTTTTTTTTTATTTTCGTATGTAAAATTTATTCCTGAAATGGCTACAAAGTTTTTTTTTATAATTTACGATGCTTGGTTCAGATGGATCTGTCTGCGGTCGTGTTTTAGTTTTCGTTATCGTATATATATATTCCGTCAACATTTCAAAACAAAATCTTATCGAGATATAATCATTATTTGACGAATCAAGATATTTGTCCATTAAAATTAGATAGAATAAAATATATTCATTGTCATGGTTGCAACCCTCAAATCCTGGTCATCAAGATCGTTATAAAAAAAATATATTTCTAATATGTCTGCAGTGCCGAAGTTTGTGTGCTGATGGTTACAGTTACAACTTTGCGTTCATGGACACAATAATATATACCCAGTCCTACCGCTAAAAAGCAATTTATCCCAGGCATCCTAAAAGTGTCTGTAAGTTGTTCCCACCCCAGGCGGCCATCCTGAACCTTTTGCACCGCGTCTTCATATAATGATTATACACATCGAATTCCTTTTCTTTTTTATCCTCATCACCCTCCCGCGCTCTTCGTACACTTCATCATCATCATCTTCTTCTTATTCTTCCTCTCTTGCTGCTTCATATTTAAGGTCCAGGTCCATCAAATGAAACAGATAGTCCTGAGAACTCTAACGATTTTATTTATACCAATCTTAGACATTATACATTTTCTTAAAGGTACCTTAGACCCTTTTAACGAGAAAATATGTCATCATATTAAACGGTTTAATCATATTGAATTCATTTCCGATTTTTTTCCCTTTTTCCTTGCTCTTTATTTCCATTCACTTTTATTTATTATGAAGTATCGCGGAAGGAACTTGGTAGGAAATAAAATTTTCTTAGAATTAAACTTTTGAAATAGTAGAGATTTCCCACGTCGTATAAGCTTCACCACATAAACGGATATAACTTCATTGTGTACATGTATGCCCGTGCGCGTGTGACAATAAACACGCAAACTCTGATGTGAAGAGCGCGATAGATCACTCTCATAGATACATATATTTGTTGTACATGTACATTTTCTAAGGGCTCGTACGTGCTAGAATGGTGTGTGGCTTTTAAAAAAGAAGAAAAAAAAACCTTTCTCAACATTCCTGATCCTATTTCTAGTAGAGTAACTTTATATGCTGGTGGCAGTTTAAATGCCAGTGCTCATGTATATATATATATAAGTTTTTCCGAAATAAATATCAATACAAGATGATGTGAAAAAGGAATGAGAGCTGAAGGAATATATGGGAACGAAGGAGAAAATAGAAGAGTTCTTCTATAAACGTACCGCTTTAACGACTACCGAGATATATTTTTTCCCCACTTTATTTTTGATATATAATAATATAAGGGCGCGTCTATTTGGGACTGTGAGTCCCGGGCCCCACACAGGTCCCCGGCTCTTGTCCTCGACGTTCATTCAAGATTTTGCCTCATTCACAGAATTCTTCGCGCTCACTCACGACTCAAACTATCTTTCTTAGGTTTTCTTGTTTGTATATTATATTATTCATGCGTACTTCTGCTTCAAATATTTCTGCGATTTTCGGAGAATTTTCTCTATTATTTCTTGAGAAATATACCGGCGTTGCTAACTGTCAAATAAAAAATTTATTTAATTCACATACTTAATTTGAAAGCAGAAAAAAATATTAGTTCATAGTATTTCCATTTTTTCAGCTATTTATTTTCGGGTCGTGTACACGAAACGACGGACTATTTAAATGCCCGCGAAGGAAATTTAAAGCCCACTAACAAGTGCGAGTTGCAGGGTCTATTTAGTACCCGGGATGATACTTATCTGTGTTATTTTGAAAAGAGAAAAAAAATTGATACTTACCGGGAATATTATAATTTTTTTTTTCTAAAAAATAACCTGATGGAGCCATTTAGTTATTCTTCCTGCCAATTCTGCAACCGTTCAGACTAGACCGATCTGTTTGCCATGTGGCACTAAACTAGTGGGCCGCAGATTTTTTCTTCCTCATTTTTTTTTTCTTTTCGGAATAACGGCCTCGCATATGTTTATCCTTTGTCTTCGGTTTACTTGTGAGTTGGCGCTATTTTGAAAATCAATGAGCCATTGGACACCTTCAAGTGGCGGATGATTTAGTTACTTAGCTCCAGCTTTCAACGTTGATATAGTCTGTTGCAGTTGGTGTTTGCGTACTTATATATGTGTACATTATACTGTACGTTTGTGTTAGAAATAGCTGGAAACCCTCTGCTATGCCCACTTGATTCCTTCAAAGTTCTTTTAACCACTCCTCATCATCATTATCATCATGATGATGATCATCATCATCATCAACATAATCATCCCCGAAATATAGGATTGGAAAAATTGTTTCGAGTGAGTGATCAATTTAAAATCAGGTTTTTCCGCTCCCACCGAGAAACGTGAAATAATCTCAGAATCCAATATAAAAAAAAAAATACCATAATCATTGTATCGTTTGAATTATTACACGCTTTTCCATTGTAATGTGCCGCTTCGTTTTCATCCACTTCACGTTCTCCGATCTTCAGACATTTATAGTTACGTCGGTTTTAATCTTATATTTATCGTTTAACTTCATCTTCAAACCCACGCACAAGGGTTTATTCAAGAATTTATTGGTTGGACTGGAAACTGAAGTGTCTGAGGTGAACAAACAAAATGTTAAAAATATTTTGGAATAGAAAGTCGAAGACAAGCAGAAGTATTATACACTTCCTTATTTAACTTTGGTCGTTTGTTCTGTTTATTTTTATTTTTTCAACTTTGAAAATTTGTTAGACAATACCGAAAAAACGTTAAATTCACAGAATATATAATACCAGTGGTTTTATATATAATATATTCTTGTCAAACACACATGTGTTTACAGAAAATGGATCTAACCATCAGCGACATTTCTATATTCTTTTATATTATTTTAATTTTTATTAAACCAAACATTTAAATTTTATTTCAAGTGAAACTTGATTAATTGTTTATTCAGTTTGTGGTATTATTTATTTCCGGCATATGGGTGTAAAGATTAAATATAGTCATTATATAAAATAGCTTAACCATGAGGATTTATCTTTAAGCGATAAGATAAACAGAACTTGCAAAAGAACTGAAAAAAATAAAGGGAAAAGATATAGATAGATAAAAAAAGTAGAAAGTGAAATAGACTATGGTGGATTTTTCTGTTCACTTTTCTCCAACAATGCGCACATATATAGTTCTTATTCAAGAATAATATTCTTACTTGAAAAGTAGCCGCAACCCGCAAAATGGGGCGTGGCAATTGTTGTGTGCAACGCCAAAGATCGAGTAGCTTGAGTTATGGAATAATAAACGAGAAATGAAAGAGGTGAAAAAGAGTTTTGCGGATCCAAAGCTGAAGGAGAGAGAATAGAAGAAAAAAAAAATGGGCAAAACCAATTCAAATATAAGACCCAACAATATAAGCGTTCCAATACCGAGCATTTCCACAACGTTTTCACATTCCCTATATTTAGTTTTTATAACAAGGCGCCGTTTTTGGAACGTATATATAACGTCGTTTCTCTTCAACTCATGTCAATGTGTGTGCGTTGAATGCAAATGACTATGGCGACGTGGACCGCGGTGCGTTATAGTCCCAGTCGTTCCAAGAACAAGTCGGAAGCCTTCTCATACAAACGCGTTTTTCGTCCCTTTAGCTGAAGATACATGTATATGTAGCATCAAGCATTCTTGGTCCTGAGGGCGCTCTTTAGTTTAGTCGACCTACACACCATCACAATCAGCCACCAGTCGCTCCTTATATTCCTGCTTTTACCGCTTCTCCTTCCATTTGGATCCGTTGGACCGGTCTCCCGCCAACGGTTCCCGCCAAAAATTCTTCTCGTCATCAGCTGATCGCTTATGGAGCCATTTTATCCGATTCTCAGATTGATTCAGAGAATTCATTCTAGTTTATCCTGCGGCTATTTCAATAACCCTAATCACTTGATTCTATGATTGCTAATTTAGATACATTTAAAATTGGCAGTTGTGCAAATTCTCAATTCGATTGTAGGATGAATAAAGAGGATGAAAAAAATCAGGTTTAAGAAATGTTCAATAAAAATGTCATGGGACCCCACTAAAGGAGATATGTCCTTGGTGTTATACTTCCTTCATTGGGACTTTATGAAACGTATCTCTGCTCAGGGGGTGGCTCTGATCCCAATCGCATCTATACTATGAGAGAATTCATAAGATGAAGAAGAAAATAAAATGATTTTCCTTCGTCTTTTCCTCTTCAATTTGGTTGGATGGATGGATGGATGGATGGATGGATGAGGAAGGTGTGGGAAGACGTTGGCCACTTTGTGCGGTACTTGTACACCACTCAGGATGTTGTATGCAGTATATATGTAGGAGGTTTACTACCTGCCAGGTCCCCCCAATGCCATAACTAACTGAATAAGAGGGTGAGCCACGAGTAGAAAAAGATGAAGGTGAACGAAGAAGAAGACGAAATTGGACAACGGAGAACCTGTCCATTCTCTTCCGTCTTGCCTCCACGATCCCTTCGACAAACAAACATACTTTTATGTAAGAACCTGTCGTGTGAAATCCTTCTTCGTCTCTTTAGTTCTTTCGTTCTGATCATTTTCATATTTTTCTTTCTTTAGTTTCATTTTTTTTTTAACTGATAATTTTTTTATATGTTCATAACTGATAATTGTAGAATGTCATTGAATGTTTATTGAGTGTCAATTGAATTGTTGAAACTTGAAACGTTTTCGAAAAGTTCAAATATCAAACCGTTAAATGTTTATGAAGTGATAGAATTTTATTTTCGACCTATTTATTTTTTTTTTCTCCACTTTTTTTTTACTTCTTTTCAAGTTGAGAATGTAACGAATTTTTTTATCCATTAAGGTAGTGTGAAAAAGTGGACATTTTGTGGTCAAGGGGACCGCATTATATAATATATACCTGAAAATAGTTAAACGATTTAATCCAAAAGAAAATTGCCAGTTATTTAGGATCTCCTTCCAAAATTCTTTTCTCACTTACTTCTTACGACATATGCGTATACCTATATACGTAAACCGTCATAAATTTCGATCCCGCCATCCAGCTCTCACTACCCTACCTTTCAAATTATAATAATGTGTGTGTGAAATATTCTTTAAATATATTTGGATTTGAATATCCCTTAAAAAATGTGGAAAAAAAAAATGGAGAAAAGATAAAATAAAATAAATAAAATAGAAAATGAATAGGAAGTAATACAGTTAATTATTAATAATTATAGATTTTCATAGGGGTGGGATGTATATTTGTGTATTCAACGTTGGTGGGATTTTGAAAATGTTTCAATCACCAGCAGCGTTGCATCTAGAAATGCTTTTTTAACATAAGTGTATACTTGAACAGAGAAGGCGTGTCTCAAGACATGGGACACCAATACCGAACTTGCCCCTGAAAATTTCCAAGACCTCGGTTAACTTCTAGAACAGCTCACCCATGAATTATATCCTAGAGATTAAAAAAAAAAAAAAAACATTTCTTAATACTATAAAAATAAACAATTGCATTGCATTACCAGGATAATCCTCAATTGATTAAATACAAACATCAATATATTTCACACTATTCAACAGTTAAAAAAAAAAATATATGAAAAATAAGGCCCAAATGATGATCAAAAATCACAAAAACATTTTTTTTAGTTTCT
Organism: Microctonus brassicae; assembly: GCA_918226075.1. Classification (NCBI taxonomy): domain Eukaryota; kingdom Metazoa; phylum Arthropoda; class Insecta; order Hymenoptera; family Braconidae; genus Microctonus; species Microctonus brassicae. The sequence goes on from OW445490.1 coordinate 5,705,097, forward strand.
AAAATTATTATTGACCCAACTAAATTCACTGTATTATATCCGATAAATCCCCCAGTATCTCAAAGTGTTTAATATAATTTTGGGCCTTATAACACCTTACAAAAAAAAATCGCAATATATTAAAAATTATAAAAATATATTTTTTTTCTTTTATTCAAACTGTTACTAGGGCAGTTAACTTGACTGCATTATCTTAAAAAAATTTTCCAATATCTCAGGATTAGAAATATCAACTTGGGCCTTATGAATACATATAGCGATATCTCATCTTTGCATTGGAGTGTGGGAGCGGCGCCGCATGAGATCAAGTTTTCACAGAGGCCCAATGCATTCTCAGTAGTCCTTGTCCTTCCCACCCTCTTTACCCACCCTTTCTCCCTTCATCCAACAACGCCGAAGGACCCTAAAAAAGTGAGACGGCAACAATGGATGTGTATACATAAGAAACAGAAGAGAGAACGATGTAAACGTACACGAGTAAGAGTAGGGGCCAAAAACGTTGTCGGCCTTTAAATCGCCGCCGTGAGGGATTTAAAAATGGCGGGTCACGAAATAGATGCCGCCAATGTCTTGGCGGGACCTTAAGGCCCATGGGTTATATGGCCCCACTGCGCTCAGCTGAGAGTGTTGCCGGCAAACGTCAGCTGTTTTTCTTCAAATACGCGCCTTTTAACTAGGATATGTGTATTTTATTTCCTTCTTCTTCTTCTTCTTCTAATATTTCTTGCGGAAATATCCCGTCGATATTTAGAGAGAAAGCGAGAAATGGTCATTGGCCAAAAATGAAAAACGGCTCGTTATCCTCAACTGGCATTTGTATAGAAAATTACTATATGTTTTCTAATGACCGGACGAGTTTCTTCGACTTTTAATACACATCTTTTTCTTTTTTTCTTCTCTTTTTCTCACTCCCTTTTGCCATTATAATTCTTTATTTAGAATTAGGACCTAGGGTCCGTAAAAATTTCTCAAGGCGTGATATCCCATCATTATTCGCGCCATTTATTAATATTATATTTCTTGGTAATGAATAAATATTACCAAAATTTTTGAGAATAAATATCAAATTTAAATTATAATTCGCATAAAACACACTTTAATATAGAGAAATATTTTTTTAAACTATTGTTTTATTTATTTAATGGTAAAATAAGTTTTAGGGATGTTTGGAAATAGGGTTATCGTTAACTTTAACAGTCTATTAAATAAAGAAAGGGTGGATGTGGGCGCTTAACGACAACGGACAAGCCCTTTAGGATTCTCTCTCAGGAATGTGTTAACGTCTTCGTGAACTGTATATACATAATGTATGTATGTATTTATGTATGTATGGATGTATGTATGGTGTATCTCAACGATATCTTTGGCGGGAACAGAGCAGAGCAAACCGGTCTTCAACACACATATAAAAGTTTCTCAACTATATTATCCTGTTCGCCTTTTTTTTTTTTTTTTTTCTTTCTTCATCTTTATCTTTCTATTCTTCGTTTCCCGCCAAAAAATCATCCACGTCTGTATATACCCAAGCCAATAGCAGCATCTATTCGTCTCTAGGTAGATGTATGATGCTCGTGTATGTTTGGCAGGAATGAAGAAATTTTTTGGTTAGCATAAGTGTGTGGTGGTATTATATTTTGAAAAGACACTGGACTCTGCCTTCCGTTTTCTTTCTTATTTATACACACATCTACACACATAAAATATATTCTACAACGACGGGTATATGTCGGCATGCTTTTGATGGAGAAAATATAAGAAGGACTGAAAGAGAAAAAGAGCATTAAAGTTAGGTGAGAGAAAGATGTATATTTTTTTTTTTTTTGTGCATACAAAATTTTTCTGTCTTTACAAAATTCGTAAATCAACATTGGGAAATTATTTTTATGCAAAGAAAATAGATTGAGTAAATATAAACAGGGAATTTATATTTTTATGGGTGGATTTTGTGGGGTTTAATATATATTTTTTTTTGTGTAATTGAATTGTGGTGATTTTATTTTATTATTGGATAAATATTAAATTCATAAATTATTATGTGTTGTGGAATATTTGCAAAAATTATATAAATATATTCGTGAGTTGATGGATATGTTTTCTGTAGATGTGTGTACATGTGTTCATGTGTGGAGCGAAAAATTCCAAGAATATGTTTCTCAAAAGAGAAACCTATGAATGCACTTGACCATAAAGATTTTGTTGAGGGGGTGAAAATGGTGAAGAAGACAAAAAAGAAAAATATAAAAGAAATATTACAATGTAAAACTACGAATGGAATTATTATTAATAACTGAAAAATATATAAAATAGTTTTAGAATAATTATTAATAATTGTTCAGTTGTTTTTATTGTCAAAAAGAGAAAGAAGAAACATCCTGCGTATAAGTAAAATTGAAAAGAGTTTTTCATTAAATATAAAAATATCTTTAAATCCATTTGGGACCATAAAAAAAATTGAAAAAAATTATAAATAAATTGTATTTGTCGTCACAATGGAGCCCGCATTATAAACACTTCTCGTCCAATTTAATCACTATTTTCCTATTCAATCAACGGCTGAATATCAATCAAATTGTCTATAAAAATAAATAAATTTTACATTTCCATCAAAAAAAAAAATTTTTTTTCTTCTCTTCAGTAAATATAAAATAGAATTAAAATGAAATATAAACGCGATTTCACTATAGTAAGGTGGATTGGCATATATGTGAGTGTGGCACATACAATTTGAAGGCAACAAGATCGAGGCAATGTGAATTGAAATTAAAATTGAAAGAGAAAATGACGACGAAGATGGACATATATGAAATAAATAAAAAGAAGAAAAAGCGAGAAATAAATAAGAAGAATTCTTTCGGCGGATGCACGCCTCGACGAATCCTTTTACGGGGGTGAGAGAAGGAGGGTGGAGAGAGCATTGATGAGGCCCAAACACATATAAGTATGTATATAAAATAAAAAGAAAAAAAAAAAACGAGAGGGAGATGAAATTTTATAACTGTGCGTTTGCGTTTCACCTTAACATCTTCACCTGTCTCCTTCCGGTTTCCACAATACACTTTCTCGCCCCATTCTATAATAATACAAACAATAAAAAACAATAACAAAAACATTCCAATCGAATAATTTCCCGCCACTTATAAAATTAATTGATTCAATTCGATCATATTCATTAAACATACAAATAAATTAAATGAAATTCATCCATTATATTTACTTTCTACATACAAATAAAAATTTATAAATAAAATTTTTTTTTTCACAAATATTTTCGTTCATTAAGAGAAAAAAATAATTACGTAATATCCATCAGCTTATTTTCATTCTCTTAATATATATTTACGTCTCTTTCATCCTCTTCATCGAGATTTCTCTCAGTAATTCTCTCGCTTCTTTCCCTCCATTTTTTTTTTTTTTTTTAATATTTTTTCTCTTTCTTCTTTTCCTCTTTTATTATTATTTTCTTTTTTTTTTTTTCTTCTTTGCTGGGACACGTCGTAGTCTTTACGACTACGTCTTTGGTCGTCCTCTCACTCTTTTCCTCTCAACTCACTCACTTTTTCTCTCTCATTTCTCTTCTTCATCTCACGCTGCGTGGCGCTGAGGTTCTGCCTCGCAACAGCAACGGTTACACGCTCAAAACACACAACGTCGGGGGTATTTCACCTCCTCCTACTCCACAATCCTCTCCTCTTCCTCTTATATTCACGACTAAAAAGTTCGTCGCAGTAGTGAAAGAAATATATATACATATTTATTCATTCTTATCGTTATGTGACGACGACGACGACGACGATGATGATGATGACGACGACGACGATGTTTATGAAACTGTAACTGCCAGTTTGCTTCTCGCAATGAGTCAAATATGTGTAACGGAATTACATTTTTTATTATATTATTCTAGAATAAACACTAGAGCAAAAGACGAGAATTTTTTAGTTTATTTTTTTTATCAATTACTCAATTTTTGTATATTTTTTTTTACTATTTCATCTTGGAGCTTCTTCTATTTTTTTTTTTTGTTGGAGGGCCCTTAATTAACCTGATCTCCGACGATATTTTGAGGAGAAAAAAAAATGAGTATAGATAGATAGATATAAATGTATTGGATAATGAGCTAAACATGGGGTAATTTATTTAAGTTCCACCTTTTTTTTTTTTTTTTTTTGACGTAACAGACTGTGAATCGATTTGGAAAAGATTTTCACCTTTTTCTCCACTGTTAAAGAGATGTGGAAGTCATGCTAGTTCAACTCTACTATGTTGATATTTTTTTTTTCCAAATTCACTTGAAGAAGAAAATATAAATAAAAAAAAAAAAAAAATAGGATAATAATTTTAATTGGTTAAATTAGTTGTACTGAATATTGTAGAAAAATTTCTCACCAACAAATTCTCAACTTTATTTTATTTATTTTGTTTCAGTAGTTATACGTGTAAAAAAAAATTTTTTAAAACAAATATTTTGAACTCAGACATAATTTTAACGTTTTAAACACAAAATAGGAAGTTATTTGATATTTCCTATCTGTTATGTACACGTATATTTATTCATATTTACAATATAATATCTGCAGCATGCTTATTTATATACATCGAATATTGACCGAAGCTTATCAGCGGTTTGTGAATGAAATAAACGATAAAGTAAAAGAGTGAGAAATGAGAATATATATAAAGGGAGCAAGAATGTGAGATTAAAAAAAAAACACGTGGTATAGTTACCTTCCTCAAGGAGTCAAGCATGAGCAGCTCAAGCACTATAACTTCCTGTTAAATTCTCTATATACCTATATGTATATTTATATTCATATACATACAATTACACCTGTGTGTGCAATACGACGACCATATGTTCATTGTTACCTCAACCACACTTCCTTAATTTTTATTTAACTGCACAAATTTTTATTTTCATACTACACTAATCCGAAAAGGTACAAAATCATGATGAAAAATTTTAGTAAAAAATTCTGCAGAAGATATAAAAAAAATTATATACAACAAAAAAAAAAATATTTTGCAGTAAATTTCAAAGTTATTTTATTTTTTAAATTATTTAATTCAAATAATTATCAAAAACTTTTTTATTCATTATTATTATTATTATTATTATTATTATTATTATTATTATTATTATTATTATTATTATTATTATTATTATTATTATTATTAATGTTTTGGATAAGATTTCATAGAGGGAAATGCGAGGGTGCAAAAAAAAATTCAATGCGAAAGTTCATTGAATAAAGAATATTGCAACATTGAAGAAGAAAAAAAAAATTATAATGTAAGATTAAATATATATTATAAAACATATATACATAGAATATATGTATATATGTATATAGAGAAAAAAAAAAAGAGGGTAAGAGAGAGATTGAAGATAGTGAAAGAGAGCAAGATATAAAAGATGCTCAGCTCTCCCTTGGTCGTTTATTTTGTTGAACGTGTGTTTTGGGTTTGCGACGTGGCTTTGGTGAAGACTTTGGGAGCGGTCGTAATGCGATGAAAAGAGAACGATAGTTTACTGCCAGTGAGAAAGAGATAACATATAAATATGGGAGGTAGTGTGGGGTGTGGGCAGTGGTGGGAAGAGGGAAAGAAAGAAATTCCGAGAGTGAAGACGGTTAATGTACCGCTACTGCGCGCTCAGTAACTCCTTGTGTCGAAGGATTGACAATTCTGCGGATAATATATACATATATATGTCTGTTTGTATTTATATATGTATATATGTATGTAGTATGTATATATGTACATTATTATGACGAAGTGGCTGGAGATGGGAGGGAAAAAAGCGACGTGTAGACATGTGGACAGACTCTCTGGGGTCCCTTAGCGACAGATATCAGTATGTGCCGCTATACACACACTCGGGTTTTATTAACATTTTAGATAATATAAAATAAAGTGATTTCAGAGAGAGAAAAAAAAATTCTTTGAATGTTAGTTTGATATATTAAAGAAATAATGAATGAGAAAAATAAATATCAGGGAGAATAATTTATTGTTATATTGATGACAATAATTGCTTGTTTAATTTTTTTTTTTTTCCATTGGTAAAAATATCTATAGACTATTCATAAACATATACAACTATATATACATGTAAAAAAGTTACAAAAAAAAAAATTCCAAAACAATTTGTTCGTATATTTTTAATTATAGACATTACTAAGAAAATTTTGTTTTTATTATGGTATAACACTGAGAGCACGTTTTAAAAAAATAAAATAAAATAAAAAATGATGAAATTTCGTTGGGGTACGTATTATTGGCAAACGCGCGGAACACAAACTCACTACCCGTGAGTTCTGTTTACACCGCGTGAGGAATTTAAAGGCCAGACCGCCGGAGTTGGAGCAAGTAGAGAGAGCCCTTCGTCTTGGCGGCCAAAGTCGCCATAGTACGCCGCGGGGGCAACACGAACCCAACAGAGAAAGAAAGAATTATCAACGTTGCTCCATACATACATATGTATACTGCACACATAGAGATACATTATACGAAGCGGAGATGAAAGTCAGAGCGCAAAAGTAAGGGAGGAGAGTACTGATGTGTATAAGTAAAAGAGGGTTTTTTTTTCTGGCTGTATGTATAACCCTCTTGAAGTTGCTTCAACAGCGATAGGTTCTTTCAAACACAGCTCATATAAGTGCTATATACTCTTCGATGGGCGGGGTGGGAATACATATACATATATACATAAATGATATGCACTTTCTCAAGACTTAAAAGATATACTCATTTGAGATCGTGTGCAAGAGAAAAAAGAAGAGGAATAAAAATGAAGGGAAATGAATGCAAGAAGTGTAAGATGATAAAAAAAAAAAATATATGTGTGTAAGAGAAGAGAGAAAAAGCGATGTAGCGAGTTACTTGGCCTTTATTTCTCTACTTAATGTTGGGTAGATGACTGTGTGTGTGTGTGTGTGTGTGTATTGCAAAGAGCGATATCGCGAGATCTCGATTGTATCTTATTATAAGAGTTTCACCTTTACCCTCTTTCATTCTTCTCTTTCTTTTTCGTTTGTCTTATTTTTCATTGTTGTGTTCTCGATCGTGACAGTGGATTTTTATTTGTTTTTGCCATTTGGAGCATTATTTTTTCATCTTTAAATTAATGTATTGAATGTTTTTGATGTTAGGGAAGAGATCGAACAATTATTTATTTTGAAATTTATTATTAATGATATTTATTATATTTTATTGAGGGTTATGTGTGAATGAAAATTTTTTTATGTTTGTTTATTTGTTTTTTTTTTTTTTCGTATTTAATTTTTTTTTTTTATTAAATTCTGTAATAGGTGATTAAAGAGCTGTCTACTTTTCCTACCGCGTCATATTTCGATAACAAAACCGCACACACGCACTCATATGTTCACAATAATACGTTCACCGACCGGAAATAACTGCTCAAGAAACCGATCCGATTAAAAATTCTGCCGGCGTGTCTTGGATTACCCGTGTGTTTACCACGAATTGATCAAAAGGGATAAATGCGGTACAAACATTAGTAGACAGCATTGGGAAGGGAGAAAAAATTTAACACTAAAATAAAAATAAAAAATATGTATTAACCCTCTTCCTAATCATCACTATAATTTTCCGGTATTTCTCTTCCATTCTCTCATTCTTCTTCTTCATTTTTTTTTTTTTTTTCACTTTTTTATACCGGTTGTATATATTTTTCTGGTACTTCGAATATTCCTTCATCTTCACAAAACCCTTTTTGGACCTTCGAGCAAAACAAAAAAGAAAATAAGAAAAATAAAAAAGACATAATTTTTTTTTTTTTTTGCACGCATTTTTATTCGGTTATTGGCCGGAAGGGTGTGGCACTCTTAAACCTTCTCGTGCTCTCATGAATATACCTGTACCGACATTGTTACTGCTGCCAATGCGCGAGAACAACAGGAAGAAATAAGTAAAAAAAAGAAAAACCAGAGCAAGTAAAAAATCCTTGAATGATAATAATAATTTATTCTTTTGGCAAAAATATTAATTCCACGAATTTTCAAAGAATCCCTCCCGTACAAAATATACTTATCACGAACATTATATAATGCTTTCGTCTGTCAAAAATTTCCAACAGGTCTTTGAAATAAAAAAAAAATCAAAAAGAAATATATTACAACGCTCTTCAATTCCCTTTTTTTTTTTATTTTTTCATTTTATACTTCTCATTTTCAAGTTATTTATTTTTTCACGAAATTCTCACGTATTACCGATGTATACAATTACCGAAACTGATTGCGGTCCAGAAGCGGAAAGCAATTTACTGACGCTGTATGCCAAAAAAGGGCTTATAGACAGAGTTTGTAAAGAAAGAAAGAAAGAATAAAAGAAAAATAAAAACAAAATAAATAAATAAAGCACAAAAATTCCCTGAGGCCAATGCACGCGGAGTAATGACTTCGAGTGCATTCGTAAAATGGCATTAGTATAAGTATAAGTATATATATGTATATACATATATACTATTGCCGCTAGTAATAATACAAAACACAACGTTTCATCATGCTTCTCTGTTTACAAACACAAGCCGCGTCCGGCCGAGCTCTGCGCAGTTCTTCAAACCTCCTCTTGCCCTCGCCCACATCGCTCGCGTTCATGTACGTACGAACACACACTTCTTCTTCTCCTTTGCTCCGCGCCACCATAATATTCCATTCTATTTTTCCTCGTCGGAATTCCCGCGTGCGATATATACATATACTCACTCGATCCCATGAACGTGCGCGCGCCCGCGCGAATATATAACTCCCCCACTCTTGTGAGCGACCGTTGAGATTTAAATTCCCTCGTGCACGCGCGCGGAGCGAGACGACAGGAGAGAAGGTACATGATATAGGCGCATAGCAGCGCGCCACCAGCGCGCGCGCATGGGAACGGATAAAAGCTGTTGTGAAGGAGAAACGAAAGAGAGAATGAAAGAATACAGTGGGGGGAGCTTCGGGACTCAAGTGGGTCTCTGGACACACGGGATCCCAACCATCACATATATACAAAATCGCGTCCTTCTATCTTTTCTAATTTCTTTTTATTTCATTTATTTATATACATGTATTTATATTTTTTTTTTTTTTTTTTTTTGGTCCAAGAATAAATAGCGGAATTTTTATATAGATAGAATTAATGAAAGAGATATATGAACGCTGAGTTATAAATTAAAATGTCATGTGTATATCAAAAAATGTAACTAATAAGTCTAGCTATACACCTAATTAATTTTTTGAAAAAGAAATTGTTTGCTATAATTAATTGATAAAAGAGAAAAAAATATATTTCTATATATTATTATGTGATATCTAAATAAAAACAAATAGCGTGCGAATTTTTCTGTGGTGGATTTTTCGTCGCGCCGAAACGTGAGGCCCCATATATATACGTTTGGGCCTTACGGGGCCCATCTCGCGCCATGATCGCTCTCTGCCATTTCTCTTTAGACCCACACGACATACCGCCGCCAGACCGTTGGTCACGTATCTTTCACCCGCTCTACTCCACCACACCTCATACCCCTCACGAACCAACATGACTTTCCTCCACCACCCCCAATCTTCTTGTGTGTACGACTTTAACGTTCATTCTTTTCTTAATCCAAAGTAAGGCCCCTTGAATACAGATTATATATGGGACTCGTTGTGCTTCAATCGACATTAACGAAAAATAAAACAAAGTGATGATATAAATTTTTTTTACGATTATACACGTATATCCTTTTAAAAAATTGACTGGTGAATAAAAAGTCGACGATAGATACACATATATAGTCCCATTTTTAAATTAAAAATGCCCAAAACATATTTATAATTATGTGAGCCCTTTTAATAATCTTCAAAGAGATCAAAGTGATGTTTAAATCAAACAAAAATTAAATGGAAATTTAGGAGTATTATTTCTGGGCCAATTTTCATTGGAGATGAGGCCCAAAAATGTGCTTGGGCCTTGTGATGAAACAAACGCAAAGCGAATGATACAAACATCCGTGGAAAGCTCGAGAAACTTGACATGAGGCCCAAAATTTGGTCTTGGTCCCAAATTAAGGCCCAAAAAAAAAATTTTTTTTTTTCATTTTTAAAAATGAAAAATAACGATAGAAATGATTGAGAAAATCACTATATACAAATAAATCACTTGAATTCAAATTATACGATGTGTTGACTCGACCGTTATTATTAAATACATTGGATATACCACAATTGAATTGAATTTATTCCAAGGGGTAGTCCTACACCCCCATGAGCAAACGATATTATATGTATACATATATATACACATGTACTGGCCATCGTTTATAGGTATTGTTTAATATTGGCTTTACTTTGGGGTCATACATGTAGAAGTGTATATACACATTTCGTGTATTTCATATACGGGTGCGCAGATGTTGGGCCGCATCGTTACACAAGACCCTGTGCAACGAATAATCGATAACGAACAACTTGGTGATGAAAGGGGTGTTGGCTTTTATATATATTTAAATATTTCTAATTTTTTTTTTTTTTTTTTCTTAAATATATGTATATATATTCATTTGAAAATTTACTTGGTATATTTTGTCATAGTTTATTTATTAAAATTATATTCTAAATTTTATTTCTTTCTTAATTTCTTTATGGGTAAATCCATTATTTTTCTTTGATTATCACAATACAATTGATGATTATTAATAACGTTTTATTATGAATTGAACATATAATATTACAGATAATTATTGAGATAATGAAATTGTTTATTTAAAATTTTAAATGTTTGTATAGAATATATAGAGTGAAAGTTAGCGAAGGTAATTTAACATTGTGTTACAATACAAGGTGGATTAACATTGTGCCAAATATAAAACTTGAAATGTTAACTTGTAATGCCTTTTATTGCTCAACGCCCCTCTCAAATTGAATAAAAGGAAAGTTGAAAATTTTCATATTATATATGATACCCTCACGTTAAATATATACATACCTACTTCATTTATATTGTATTATATATATTTACTGGACAGTTGAATATTTTGAAATATATTAGTGTTTTCAAATATTTTTTCTTCATTAATTTTATTTTTATTTCATTATTAATTTTAATTATTTATATCAAGACATTAGTTTTTTTTTCATAACAATTTGTAATTTAATATTTTTAATTATGAATTTTAATAGCAAATAAATATACAGATGTATTTTTAATAATATTATTTGAGCAAATGAACAATTATGTTTTTCATATTCTAGAATGTATTTTTGAATTTAATTTTAATTTTTGGATAAGTTATAGTGATTTAATACTTAAATGACGTATCATAAATTATACCCAAAAATTTCAAGCACTTATATTATTTCCATTAATAATTTTATACCGAAAAGATTTGTGTAAACAGGAGGTATAGTAAGGGGAAGTGAATTTTAGTTAAAATTCAGTTAACAATTTTTATTACCTGAAGGATTTAAATGTTACTGAAAATAATTATTATTTTGCTGAAAAATGAGACAAATGAAAATGACCATATTTATACTACAGTCGTAACCCGCTTATTTTTCCTTTGGATTTTCGGTATATGAAGAAAATTTTGATTTATTTATCAAAACCGTTGGATATTTATTTTATGACGACTATGAATATTATTCTCGGTATTTTTCAGTTGGATAATATTAATATAATTCTATTGCAAAATTGCATATATTTAAAATTATTTTTTTTTTTTGTTTTAGAAAAGGGGGGCGAATTTATTTATTTATTTATTTTGTGATTGAATTAAAAATTTTTGTTCTCTTTGCGGGGGGAAAAAAAATTATTTTTCTGTGGGAAAATTTCTACATGTGAATCCCTCCCCAAAAGGGAAAAAATCTTTTGATCTATCGCTTATATACAGAGGTGTAGATGTATATTTTATTTTATTATTTATTTATTTTTTTTTTTTTTTTTTTTGAGATGTAGGGACAGATGCGGAAATGAAAATCTGGTGTCAAATATAAGATATAATATATTTATTCAATGATGTGGATAATTTTTCATGGTTATACAGGTATGAAAAATAATTCATGTCAAGTACACATAAACGTAAACGATAAAAGTTAATTATTTAAGCAAATAATTAGTAATAAAATAAATTTTTTTTTTTTTCCAATATCATAAAAATATAAATTATACTACAAAATAAATACATAAAATAATAAATAAATATAACATCATAAATAATTCAAACAATCCATAATTTTTTCCAATTTATTTATAAATATAAAAAAATATTTCTTTTTTTTGTTTTCAACTACATTTATTTTTTTCAAGTAGTGAAAAAATTTATTTATCATTAATTTATTCATTTATTTATTTTTTCAAATTATTTATCATTATATTTATTAAATAATAATACATATAAATGACGATAAATCTCAATCGATTCGTCAATTAGAGCCGTAAAAAATGAAAAAGATATTTATGGAGAACCGGTGATGGTGAGTGCGCGCGTATATCTCATGTAGGGTGAGGACGTAAGAGTCTTCCAAGGGTAAAATCGAGGGTTCCATTCTGATAAATATATGTATATATGTACTATATACATGTACAGTTGAAGGAATCACAGCAGTAACTACTTACGAGACACATTTACACGTAAAACCGCGCACGCAGATGCTTGCGATTTCAACGTAATGTCACATTCTGCTCCCCATCGGATATAAATATATGCTCCCTATATGTATCTATCCATGTACAATGTACATTGCTTATATATCTTATAATATTGGACCTATATATTCACCATACAATAATACAAATATGGATATAATATATATCTATATATTTATGTATATTTATAAAGGGCCTTGACCATCGTTGTCGTCGTCGTCGTCGTGATCCTCCTCCTGCCATTTTTCTCAAGTTCAAACCGAGAGAATTCGACCTTAATAAAGTTGACCATAAGCCAGGTAAAAACCCCACAAACACTACAACAGTTTTTGAACTTGGAGAAAAGAAAGAAACAATTGTTTTTTTTTTTTTTTTTTTTTTTTTTTTAATTGTATTTAAACATAACCGCTTGATTTTATACATGTTCTATACTTATGTAATATGTATAGCCGATACTCATGAGAATATATTTAACCCTTGGAATATTTTCAATGTCAAGAACGAAAATACAGAATCCCAAACTTTAGTAAAAATTGAAAAATTAAATAAAAAAAAATTTATTTTTTTTATTTTTTCATATTTGTTAGTTTGTTTAATGATTAATTCAAAATTACTGAAATAAAAAATGAATAAATTTGAAATAATTATTAAATAATAAAAATATTAAAAATAAAAATTTTTTTTTTTTTTTTTTTTTTTTTTTTTTAATTTTTTTTTTCTCATATGTTTTTATAAATTCATATGTAGAATTCTTCATGTTCACTATGACCTTGTGACCCTGCCGGTTATTTCATCAATCCATCGGATCCACCCATCATCCCAACACGAGGGTTGTTCGATCAATTTTTATACTTCAACCCCCTTTCATCATCCCTCTCTTCTGGTCGTCATGTCCCAACCATCATCTAGTATATGTATATATATGTTATACGTACTAAGGGAGATTTCTCAACGCCTCGATACGATATGTAGCGAGAGACGACGACGAAAACGCATCTGCGACGGCTGCGTAACAAAATAATGGCGAAAAAGTCCGGGCGCCGTAATATAAGGGTGCAGAATAAATGATGTACCCATATATATATATGTTTATTCGGTAGACTCCAAGGAGGAACAGATGATGATCCCGTTTTTGATAGTTGCCACGATGAGATACAAAAATTCCCACTGAAGAATATTTAAAACACGTTAAAATAAGAACAAAAAAATATTTTTTAATTTCATTCAGAGGAAAATGAACAAAATGTTTTTGCTATAAAAAATAAATTTAAATAATATGTATAGAATATGAAATAAATTGATCAAAAAAAAAAAAAAAATTATTTTGGTATTTTTAAAAATTTCGTTAATTAAAAATAAAAACTTGAAAAAATTTAGTTTATTTAAATTTCACGACATTAATTTCTGATTGAACTAATAAATAAAAAAAAAAAAAAAATGAATGAAAATCCAATTGATAAAATTAATGAAAATATATACATATATAATTCATTTTTGATAATAAAAATCGACAGAAAAAAATTAATTTATAATTAATATAAATAGATAATAAATAAATATATGTGCATACAATATACCTGCGCGTACCTGTAATATGCACCATGATTTGACGCGCGTGCGCAACAAATACCTGTATGCTTATATACACTGTTATATATGCATATTATATAATACATAATATATTTTTATTCATGTGTGTTACTGTGTCTGTGCTTTAGTACAATATACATATATACCCTTTGCGATTTTGATGATCGTCGTCGCTTTCACAGTTAGAGGGTTGTTGCCCCGTCCTTTTGCGCTTCATATACATTAAATATATACATATATATATGGGAGTATATATTGACGACATGGGGCACGCGTCAACGTCCTCACAATTCCATCCCCCACCCTCGTTTTACTATACTCGACCATCTGCGCCCCCCTTTCTCACAAAAATCAAAGAGCCATAAGAAATATATGAACTTATTTTATGTACACATATATATATATGTATATATATATTTTTTTTTTGCCAGAAATTTTTGCAACCCCTTCACCCTCTCGTTTCAATCCACCGCATGGTTTCATTTATGTACACGTATATATGTATTAACCCTTTCTAATTTTTAAACCATTCAAGATAAGAAAAAAAAAACCGTTGATTTGTTTAAATTTTTAGAAAATGAATTTTTTTTTTTTTTTTTTTAATTAAGGAAAAATAAAATAGGGATTTTATTAATGTATATTCAATAAGTGTGGTTATATTAATGTGATTATGAATTTTTGAGAGAAGGCAAAAAAATTTTTAAATCAATTTAAATAATTTTTTTCAACAATCAAAATTTGCGTAAAAAAAATTTTTTTTTTTATATTTTACACATATTTGTTGTAAAAACTACAGTAATTAATTAACAAAATCTGAATTTATTTGAAATATCATTTCAAAATTTCAAAAACAAAAAAAAAATTTTTTTTTTTTATTTAAAATTTTCCTTGGAATAAAAAATTGTAAAAATTAATATTATAATTAATATATGACAGAGAGGATCAAGAGAAATATACAAGGTAGATGAAGTTAGTATGAAGAAAAAAAAAAAAAAAAGGGCCGGGTGACGTTTGATGACGAGATGGGGAATTGAAATCAGCTTTATAAAATAAGGGATGAATTGTGTTCAGCACACTACGCGCAAAGGGGAATATATATATATATATATATTTTGCCTTCTCCGTTAAGTGTATTGTAGGAGTTATATACACCCTCTCGAATGAACAATAATCATGGCGCGAAGAAACCACCACTGGCGCAATAATACGTACAATAATTCCCCCTTGGTGCAACGCGTCACACAGTTCTGAAACCCTTAGAAAAAAAAAAAAAATAAAATATATACACATATAATATTTTTTCTTACTCTCACATACACACTCACATAAACATTCAAAAATTAAATTGGGGCAAAATGGATGAATCCTAAAATAAATATAAATAATAAAAATATTTTTATACAGAGAAAAAAAAAAATTTTTTTTTATCTCAATTTATTTTTCATTTTATAATTATTATATTTAATAATTAATATAACAAAAAAAAAATATTTTTGAGACTTTTACAGAGTATACCACTCTGCCCCATGTTCTACAATATATATATTTGAGTGTGTATGTATGTATTTGTATATGTATAATAAAATATATATGGTGCAATATGTAGACGCTACTCACGCAGATGAGGGGTCGCCGATTAAGTCAAATGCGACAGCTGATTTCTCTTATGGGGGGTAAAAAGGCATGGGTGGAGAATTGATCGTTGCGAGTACGTACATATGTATATGTATATATATATATATATATATATATAGGTACATATTGGAGTCTTTTGCCTTTTAAATGCAAGCACATAAGTCAATAAATGTACGTTGCGACATATTATGGCTGCATCGTGCGTGTATCTATCTATTATTTATATACATATTGCATTTATTTAGGTGAAAATACTGACGGGTGCACACTGCAATTTCCCTCACGTTTATAATAAATGACTGTGTAATAAGATTATGTGATAAAAGAGAAAAGAAGAAGAGGAATTAAGAGAAGAAAAAAAATAAATAAATTTCTATGTTTAGATAAATTTATTGTGTGAAAATGAATTTGTTATCTTAGTTTACAAATATTAATATTAAACTATTAATTTACTTCTATATGTTATAGAAATTATCCCTAATTAGAAAATGTTAATATTTTATTTATTATATCTATTAACAAATATAATATTTTAATACAAATGATCCTAATTACACTAGACAGTAAAATTCTTTTTTTTTTTTTTTTTTTTCATATTTAGTTGAATTCATAACATTTGTTTAATTAATTATTTTATTTTATTTTATTTATCAATTGGAATTTGATTGGATGTTTTCTATGTATACAACCGGTTAGTATAAATGACACATTTATATACACAGATGTAGATACACATCGGATATTTATGTGTAAATTTCTTTGAAATATTTGCAATTCGTCGCTTCCATGACAAATTATAATAACTGACTAATGTTCACTAATGTAAATGAATTCGTTAATACTTTGGCCCATAAAATATAATGAAATTTGTGCTAAACTAAGAAAATTTATACGAATATAATGATATGAATGTATTATATATGTATTTATATATTTTCATTTTATATTGAAGATAATAATAGAGGAAAAATAATTCAATTTAGATATTTGTATGATCTTATCAAATATTTCTATTTGTGGATTTAGTTATAACTCTTGGTAAAGTGATTGAGAGTTATTCCTGATTGAAAAATAATATTTCATATGACAGATATAGATTTATTTGAAAATGTATGCATACATATAAGTGCAAAGTAAGTTGTAAGATTATATTGTATGGCCTGGGTACAATGCAGGTAGCAAAATATGATTGTTATTTATCGTTCGTGTATATTCAAATTTGGGTTAGGTTCTGTATATTGTAATGTAATAATAGGTCATATAATCAAAAGTAAATTAACAAAAGGGATTTGGTTGACAACAATATATTAAAAATTATTTTTGTTTAAACATTACATTTCAACGTACCATATAGTCTGAAAAACCCAGTCATATATATTCCTCAAAACTATATAAAAGTCAAAATAAAAATGAAAAGAAAAAAAAAAAATTTTTATTTTACAATTTTTGTTGTATTATATTTTGGCATTTCGTTAATTTATGTTTGGAATTATTTAGTCATAATGTTTACGTAGGAGGTTCTGACCGAATGACAGTTGACAATTGTCGAATTGACAGTTGAAGGTTTTTCAGTTCAGAATTAATATTTTATTGATATATTAATATTTGCATAAATATTATAAAAATAATAATTTTAATAATTTCATATCATTTAGAATAGAAGAAAAAATGTAAAAATATATTCAACATTCATCAAAAAATATTTATGCAATTGAAAATAACATAATTAATACATAAATATTTCATAAAAAAATTACTATTTTTTATTCTGATATTTTCTCTTTATTTTCCTCAACAAAAAAAAAAAATATGTAAACGAAAATATAAAGCTTACAAGACAGGTATTTTAACACACGTAAATAATATATATACATAAACATAAAAAATACATACATCTTTATAAATACATATACATATGTGTATATATAAACTCACGCCTCGATACCTGCTAGGTGAAAATATTTTAGAAAATGCGAGGGTGGCCTCCACATCATCCATACATATACATACGCACATCTTTCTCAATCTCCTCCTGTGCTCCAACCCCTGATCAGGTGAAGCATTGTGCGCCACGACTCGGCTCCTTCGAGAATAATGCGCCTCGCCACTAGACTAACGGCAAAAGAAATAAAAGAATCAGAAGAAGTACACATAAGTAAAGGAGAAAGAAAAATAAGAATAAGAAAGAAAAAAAAAAAAAATAATAATAAAATAGTTTGGAACAGGCGAGTTGTACCTGCCTTTACGCGCGAAGAGTGTGTTTTACAGTCGGTGAATTCTTGTGAAGAAAAATTGCCAGCAGAATATATATTTCATGCCCTTTAATCGTGCATGAGCATTCAAAAAACCATACTCAATACATACAATTCTATTCGATCACAAAGAAACGAAGACGAAGAAGAAGAAAAAAAAAAAAAAAATACGAAAGAATGAAAACGAAAAATAAATCATTAATTATTCCCTGTCTGAAACATATATATATATATATATATTTTTTTTTTACATTAAAAACTCATGATTTTAAATTATTAAAAATAAATTTTTCATATATTTTACTATATATCACAATTAATTAAATAAATATTAATATTATGAATGAGTTATTGCACTTGACATTTTGGAATTTTTGTGTATAAATGCAGGCGAGTTTGAATAATTTTAATGAATAAAAGTGTGGGATGTAATAATATAATAATATTTTGTTGTATAGAATTTTTGGGCCCTATTGGATCGCGGTGAACGATCAAAGGGTGTGCGCGAAAAGGCACGAAAAACAGTGCGCGAAAGACCCCACCGTTGAAATAACATAAGGCCCCCCCACAGTGGGGCCTTAAGCGGAGAAACACGTTAGGAGGGGAGAGTATACTAACTCTGTTACCAGGTTATCACTGTGAGTTAGGTCTGTTCCACTTCCACTGGTTGGTATTGGAGTGCGCAGGTCTACGACGTTCCCCCGCCACTATGTTACTAGCTGCTTATTGCCCTGGGAATTTTACGCGGGATCGCCGCGAGTTGGTTATTGGTTCGCGCGCAATTCCCACCACTCTCACTTCGTGTCTATTAATACCGCAGTAACACGCTCTCTTGCAGCATTCTATCACTGGCAGTTGGGCGGTGTAGTTCAATATTTGTTGAGTTGTGGATCTTTATACCGGCGTTTTACACTTTAATATTATATTTGTAATTTTTATCGATGAATAGATATTGACTGATTAATTTATTTGTTCATTGATTGATTAGTTAAATAATGATTGAGTGCGAATGAATAAATTAAACGACTGGAATAAATAATTAATAGTGCATTGCTTTTGATAGCGTAACGTGCAAATAAAATTAATCGTTATGTTGTGGGAATCTGTTACGGATTCATGTGACGTGTACCAATGTACAAGGTACGCAATTTTAATTTTACAAATTAAAATTAAAATTAATGCTGAATTTTATTGAATGAAAGAGGAAAATGTATTTGTGAATTTAATTTATTTGGAATATTTTAATGATTAATTTGGTATGTAATTATTAATATTAGAGTTTTTTTTTTATTGGAATAAATTGTTGAGAGGGACTTTTTATTTATATTAAATTTTGGGATTTGGTGGAGAAATTTTAAAAAATTACCGCGCTCATTTCTTTTTCTCCATCTTTCGTTTGGATTTTGAACTAAAAATTATTTTCGTTTATTGATCGTGTCAGTTGCGCGCAAATGTTGTTTGCAGGAAATGTGCGTGAGAATTTGTTGCTACTCGCGTTGTTAGATGAATTTTTATGGATTAAATGCGTGAGTGGTAGAAAAAAATTTATAAATTAATAAAATAGTTATCTCTGACAAAATTTATTAATTTGATGATAGGGATAAAAATTATTTATTCGGTATGAACATTATAATTAACATCAGTATTATTATATTTTTATCATTTACTCCGTTTGGTTGTAAAATGAAAAAATATGTGAAAATCCTATGTAATTCAACTCAATGATAATTTTTTCAATAAATTATACTAACAAATTTCAATTTTGTATTAATTTTTAAATTAAATAATTCATGAAATTTTAAAAAAATTGCAATAAAATTAATTTCAATTTAATTTTATCATTAGAAAAATTTTGTTTTTCACTCAAAATAATTCATAGGTTATATATGTCTGCTGTGACGTTTATAAATATTGAATACACAAATAAATAAAAGAAATAATAAAAATATAAAACGATAAATTTGTGAATAATTTTATAATAAATTTTTTTTCATTGAATTTAAATTAAATTTTTAATTTTGGATATTTTAATTTTTCTTCAGACTCTTCAAAAATGTCTTCAAAATTCGAGGGACCCCAGAGAGTGCGGTAAAAGCACGTTCAAGGGGTCGACGTATGAATATGGCGTCGCGACGCCTGTCAAGCCCAGAATTATCAATGTCAATCGATAAAGAGAATGACAGCGCATCATGCAGTCCACTTGCTCAACATTTCAGTCCTCTGAAGGTACAATAGATTACAGAAACATTAAACAATTAATTCTTTTTTTCATATTAGAATTGCACATTTAAAATATACATTAAATCAATTTGATGTCTAACAAAGTAAATAGAGCAGCTGCGCTCATTTGAAATTTGTTCATTTTATCACAAATTAAAAATTTTATTGTGCAATTTCCTGATTTATTACACGACTATATATTATTCTTTTTTGTACCTTTTTTTTTATTCTGTTCTAATTAAAATTCAAAATTATTCAAAAGACACATTGAACATAATAAAAAAAAAATACAGCACGATTTTTATCATTGAACATTTCCTGCTTTTTTTTTTTTTCTGTTTAAATTCTTTCGGTGAATATAAATATATATTTTTTTTCACTGCTCTCAATATATTCAAATTCCATTTAAATTTACGAAGATCTCAACGGCACGAGCTCATTTAAAAGTAAAAAGACTAACCAAACAAATTCACCAACAGATAAAAAAAAAAAAAAGAAAAACATTCACAAACCCTAAAAAAATGATCAAATAAATAAATGAATTATTTAAATTATTTATTTATTTTTCTCCTTATTTTATTTTGCAGGTGAGCAAGAGAAGTTTATTGAATTCACCACGTTTACCGTTGGAGGATTGCGATATAAATAGTCAAGACAGCGGTTATGGTGCGAGCACAAATGAAAATCCTGATAGCGAAACGTTAAATCAAGTAAAAAATAATAAAGACGTTTTTAAATTTGCTGCACCATTTGGTATTGCACCACGTCGTATTGCAATCGAATCACATGGCAACAGTCCATTAACTCATCATCGAATTCATCAGCAATTTTCATCGCCAATAAATTCCTACAAATGTTTATCATCACCAACTGAAACAATGCAAATTCCAAAAATATCATCAGGCTACAACAGCATGGACGACGGTTTCAATGAACTTGTTGGCATGGAAAATATAAATGAAAATAATTTACCACATCGTTCATTACCAAATGGCATTACTGATTTATTATCTGGCGAAATTGTTACATTATCAAATGAAAAACCAATGGAATGTGACACTGCAACAACACCAGAATTTCCTCGAGCACGTAAAAATCGTGTTAGACGTTCATTATCAATGCAAATTGATCGTAATGACGAGTCAATGAATACACCGCCAATGTCAAAGGTACGAGCTTGTCTATTTCGTTCGCCGAACGCAACATCATCAGCTGGAAAATTAATATTTAATGAATGCAACAAAACTCCATTGAGTAAAAATAATAATCAAAATAATGGATTATTATCACCAACGCCATTGATTAATTGCGATGGTATACGTAAAAAAATGTTTTCATCACCAATTAATATTAATTCACCGAAACAACAATTAATATCAACATCGATGGCATTTAAAAGACCCGAGCCACCAAGTGATGATAGTCCAATTCTAGTCAAACGTTCGAAAAAAACAGTAAATTTTCGTACGTTACCGGAGCCATTAATTAATAATGAAACGTTATCATCAATATCATGCTCGAGAATGGAAATAGGCATGGATATTAATGATAAAAATAATATTAATGATAAATTATCATTAAATCGTTGTCATTCGGAATCAGACGCTCATGCAATTATAAAATCAGCGATTCATCGTAGCACAACTGATGCTGATTTAACTGGAGATTTTAGTAAACAATGTATATTACCATTGGCAGAGGGTCACCATGAGGATTTAAAATCAATATCAGCTGAGACATTGGCTAAATTAATACGCGGTGATTATAATAATTGCGTTGATGAATTTAAAATTGTTGATTGTCGTTATCCGTATGAGTTTGAAGCTGGTCATATCAATGGTGCTATTAATCTTTATACAAAGAAATCAATTGATGAATTTTTAAAGAGTCCGTCAAACAAAATTGCGACTATTCAGCCCGATGATCAAAAACGTAATATATTAATATTTCATTGTGAATTTTCGTGGGAACGTGGACCAAATTTATCACGTTATTTACGTAATATTGATCGTAAATTAAATAAGGAATTTTATCCGGCGTTGCATTATCCAGAAATATATTTGCTTCATGGTGGTTATCAAGAGTTTTATCGTTTAGAAAAAAATTTATGCACACCGCAGGGCTATAGACCAATGACTCATCCTGATCATGAAGCTGATTTACGTAAATTTCGTAGTAAAAGTAAAAGTTGGCAGGGAGAAAAATCGCGCACAAATTCATTCACTGCACGTGCTAATTTGAAGAGATTAGGATTGTAATTAATTGCTGTGAATTAAATGAAATGAAAGATAAAATCAAGGAAAAAAATGAAAAAATGACAAGAAAAAAAATTTTTTTTTTTTAATATTCATTTTCTGATTTGTTAAATTACAATTTTTTTTTTTCACGGAGTTTCCTTCAGTTTTTTTGTTTGTTTTTTTTTTTTTTTTTCAAGTAATGGAAGCAATTGGTTTTCCAGTGTAGCATAGAGAAAATATTTAAAAAAAAAAAAAATGGATAAACGAACGAGAAAGTTGAACGAAAAAGTAAAAAAACTTTTTTTTTTCTCGTTGTAAATATAGAAAATAATGAATGATTTCATGCAGTGAGCAGAAATCTTCAAGAGCTGAAGGAAATTATTATTATTATTATTATTATTTTTTAGAACAAATTGAAAAAGAAAATGCGCTTCGTTTTTTTTTTTGTTTTATTTTTTTTTATATTGAGAACTGTACAGGAAATCTGTGAGCAATGAACGTGTTCGTTTAACATATTTTCTTATTTGTTTTAAATATTTTCTTTTTATTATTTTTATTTTTATTATTTTTTTAAATAAACACGTTCATTACATTTAATTCCATTTTTGTATATACGATGCTGAGCGTGTGAATGTGTGCGAGTATGTGGTAATTGAGAAAAAACAAATTGCAATAGCCCAATTCCAAAAAAAAAAGAAAAAGAAAAAAAAAAGAAAATGTCAAATGGAATTTTACGGGCCTTTATAAATATGAAAGTAGAAGAGAATTCATATTTTTTTTCTTTTCATTGATAGCATTTGTCAGAGAAAGAAGAAATTAAAATAGCATAGGAAGATTTTTCGCATAAAATGAGAAAAAAATATGATAAAATGTTCATTCATTTTCTAATTTTTCTAAATATATATCATAATTGCTTATAAGAAACAATTCAATAGTTTACAAAAAAAGAAATTAAACATCTTCACAATAGTAAATTTGTTCAATGAAAATTAATGGAAAATAGAGAGACGTAAAATGAATAAAAATAAATAAAAACATATAATATATAAAGTTATTAAGAGATTGATAATAATGTTTAGATAAATAAATAGTAAGAGGAACCAATGTACAAAAAGTAACAAATAGGAAACTTCATCCATTATGTGTACAAAAAATCCAAATTGTTTATTCAACAGTGAAAAGTCAATTGATAAAATAATAATAAGAAGAGTTGGAGAGTAAGATAAGAATGAAAAATAAGAAAATGAGAAGAAGAAAAAAACGATTTATATTACTCAAATGTGCAAAGTTTAAAAGTTATATTGTAAAAAAATATTTTTCCATGTTATGTTTAATTTTAATTCTCAGTATAAATGATAATGATTTAAAACTAAAAAAAAAAATGAGTAGATTATGAATTTTTCTTCAATATAACCTCAATATCTATTAAATAGTAATACTTCTATAAAAGTCCTTTTAATAAAATTATAAATAAATAAATAATAGTGTAAAACAACTATTATTTGTATTGTGATAAAAATTATCATCATTTAACCGTTCAGTGGCGCCATCTAACGATTTTCCAGTGTGCTATACATACATTTTTTTTTTTTGTGAAAAAAAAAATTATGTATCAAAGTACACAATACATTTTTTTTTTAATTTTATCCAAGTGTTTGCAAATGCTCTTTTTAACTAGCGAATAAAACTTGTTAAGAACATATCAGCAACTATCACAGCCACTTGCTAGGTTATGTCAGTCATCTATCAAAGTAATAAATAATAAGTATACGTATACACAATTGTTAACAAAGTATAAAACATTTTTCATCACGTAAATTAAAAACTGAAATAAATATTTCCAGCAACATTCAATAACATTTCAACTAACTTTATTGAAATTATTTTTCATCTATTCTTTTGTGACGTCACTCACCGGTAGCAAAATATGAACAATAATTATAAAAATAATTTACATATCCATGAATTTCGTTATAAAAATTCTTTACTTTGCAACGATTCAAATTTGTTTTATACTTTTTGTTCGTTGTATATAAATAATATACATATTTTTAATTCTAAGTTGTCGCTTTACCATACGTTTAACCTATAAAAATAATTAACGTTACAGCAACAGCAAAAACATTAATAAAAGGAAATTATTTTTCAAAATTTGGCACGCGCTTCCTATCAACAATGGCACAAGCTTTACAAAGTCACGAAGTTATTCCCGATGTAATTGATAAAGTTCCACAATCAATATTAAACGTAACTTATGGGAATAACCTTAAAGTTGAGATTGGTAAAGAATTAACACCAACTCAAGTTAAAGATAAACCACAGGTTCAATGGGACGCCGATGCTGATGCATATTACACTCTTTGCATGACTGGTAATTATTATCAATTAATTAATTAATTCATTGACTAATTAATTAATTAATAATATTTGAATTAAATTCAGATCCTGATGCGCCAACTCGCAAAGCTGCGACATTTCGTGAATGGCATCATTGGTTAGTTGGAAATATATCTGGAAATAAAATTGACAGCGGTGATGTTTTATCAGATTATATTGGATCTGGACCACCCAAAGACACTGGTCTACATCGCTATGTCTTTTTGTTGTATAAACAACCCGGAAAATTATTGTTTGATGAAACACGTTTGACAAATCGCAGCGGCGATGGACGTGGAAAATTTTCAATCAAAAAATTCGCTGCCAAATACAATCTTGGCGATCCAATTGCCGGCAATATGTTTCAAGCTGCTTGGGATGATTACGTTCCAATTCTCTACAAACAACTTGGAGAATAAATTCAATGAGGGAAATATTTAATTTTTTTTTTTAAATTTATAACTTGAAGTAAACAGAGAAAAAAAAAGACAGGAGATGAGATTTTATCTTCCTTTTTTTTAGCTTCCAATATTTCTTCCATTTTTGTTATTGAATAGTATGATAATTATTGTTTATCCAAGCATTTATCATTGATCTTTTAGATTGGAAAATAAAACTTTGGGATATGGAAAAGAATTATGTTTTATTCAAACGTTATTAAACAATTATTTCATTATTTTGATATCATTTTTGAATTACACAAAAATTGCGCGTGCAATAATTATTGTAAGCACTATATAATTAATAACATCAATTAAAAATAATTGAAGAAAAAAAAAAAAGAACAAAGCTTTCGACATTGGAATTTTATATTTCACATTTATTTTTCTATTAATTTTTGCAATACAAAAAAAAATATGCAAATACTCACTGTCGTAAATTCATAGTGGCTTTTTTTACATCCCGCATTTCCATAGTTGGAACTTTAAATATTTATGTATACAAAGTGATTCCCACTATTTTTCCATTCGACTCAACTGCGTTAGCTCGAGTTGAATTTTACTCACATTTCACACTGAGTGACGCTGAAAGAAACAACAACGATGAAGCTGGCTCGTGCAGGTACGTATATTGAAAGTAACAAGTTGAAAAAGAAAGTAATTTCATTTACCGTAACATCTTAAAAGAAAAAATAAACTAAATGAACAAGCACAAATTTCATTCATATTAATTTATTCATTTTTATTCAGTTATTTTACTTTTCGTGATCGGAGTGGCATTCGCAGATGTAAAATCCATATTTGAAGAGGCGAAAATTGTCCCAGATATTATTGACAATGCACCAATGGACGGCATAGAAGTAAGAAATAATATAAAAAAATGATAGGAAAATTTATTTTGCAATTGAAACATATTTTTATTTATTTTTCATAATTTTTTTTTTTCTAAAGGTAAAATATGGCGATAAAGAGGTGAAATTTGGTAATGAATTTGCACCGAGTGATACACTTAACATTCCTGAAGTTCATTACAATCATACAGGTGGACTGTTATACACTTTAGTATTAACTGGTATGTTTTATTTTTATATTTATCTATTTTTTTTTCTTTACTAAATTATAAAATTTCTTTTTTTCATTCAATTCATTCAATCAATCTTTTCCCTCACGAATTATATCAATTATCATTCTAAACACACTGTATTACTGTAAAAATAACAATACAATTTATCATCTCTAATGTTTAATGTAAGTCGTAACTTTCACAGTTGACGAGAGTTGAAAAACCAGTTTTAATAATTACCATTCCTTCCCACTCTCTATTTTTTTTTTACCATATCAAACGTCATTGAATATTCCGCGTTGAAAAATCTTGAAGGCCTTCACAAAGCCACTTAGATATTCTACAGATAAAAAACTACTCTTCACCGCTAAATAAATAAATAAATAAATAAATAAATAAATAATCAGATGAATGTATAATATTTTTTATTTCCAAATCGCAGATCCTGACATTCCAGTTCGCGGATATAATCGTGAATTTCAACATTGGTTAGTTGGTAATATTCCCGAGGATAAAGTGCCAAAAGGTGAAATATTAACTGAATATGTTGGACCAGCACCACCAATGAAAACCGGTAAACATCGTTATGTTTTTCTATTATATAAACAAAATCAAGGTGCAATAACATTTGATGAACGACGCATTGGCATTCATGATAAGAGACGTAATCGTTTTTCAATTAAACGATTTGCTAAAAAATATGATCTTGAGGGACCGATTGCTGGAAATTATTTTATCGCACAGTATGACGATTCTGTACCGACAACTCATAAACAATTGGGACTGTAAATTTCGGTATCAATTTAATAATCATAAACAACAAACAGAAAAATAAATAATTACGAATTTTTTACTCGAATAATTTTTATACTTATAAAATAGGATTTTTTTTTATGGGTTGAATAAAATCGGTAGTATTATTAAATAGTAAAATTCATTTCCAGCCACTGGAAAAATATAAAAGGTTATTCCTGAGTGTAATTTTTATATTTTATATATAATTGAATAAATATTAAAAAACATAAATTTAATAATTCAGAGAATTTTCTTCGTTTTTTTTTTTTTTTTTTTGCAAGGTGCTGATTAAAAGATAATAATACAAATGAATAATATAATTATTTTTTATTTCAATATAAAACAATTTATTTCATTTTATCACTGATATTGTTATTAATATTAATTTAGAGTTCGCTTTGGTATGGCAATATTTTTCAAAACGTCAATTCACTACTGTGGCTCTTTATCTGAAACAACCATATGAAAATTTCACGGTTTATGCCTTGCTAAAGTTTTATTTTTTCATCCCTTTATTCTATTATCATAATTTAATATTGAGAATAATAATTAAATATTATTATATTCATTATCATCATTGTCACATTTGTGATAATAAACAAATGAATCTATTACAAAATTTCATTGATTATTTTGACCTATAACAAAGCAATGAATATGAATATTTGTGCAATTACTAAAATTGTTAATTATATTTGAAATATATTAATTATTTTTTTATTTTTACATACACAAATTATTACAATAATACGGAAAATAAAATGCCATTTATTTTATACCAATAATAATAATAACAATAATAAACAAAAACAAAAATATTTAATTAAATTAAATAAATTAAATATCATTTTTAATAATTATTAATAATAATTAATTTTTTTTTTTTTCTTGGATAAATTATTTATCAGATTGACATTTGACGATAATTATAAATTATTTTTATTTCTATTAGAGATAAATCCCTGATATTTAATATCGCGTCGATAATCAATATAAATAAATAAATTTTTATATATTTATGCATATATATGTATTTCAATTTGTATACATATACATATGCAATATATTAATTTTTTATTTTATTTATTATGATACTTAATTGAATGACTAGAGTACAATGTATTTAATGCACTGCATTATAAAATAAACATGGCTTTTTCTTTTTCTAATTTTTTTTTTTCTTTTTCATGGACAGAATTACTAAAAAAATTCTATCAATATTTTTTTCTTTCTTTAATTACTTCATTGAGCATGTGCGTTTTATTGAAAAATTTTTTTTAACTACCTAGTTATAATAATAGAAATAATAAATGAGAATTTAAATGATTGAAAAAATTATTTTTCAAATCTTCAATTCCATTAAATTCATTTCTTTTTTTTTTTCCACTAATTTTTTTATTCCTCTTTGATATTTATTTTCATAGAATTGGATACGTATCGATAAAAATCATGGCAATGTCATCATTATAATGTTGATTATATCAATCAAAATAATTCCACCCCTATTTTGCATCACAATAATAATTAATTATTAATTTAATAATATTGATAAGAATAATAATGATAATATAATTATTTTGTTTCTCACGCGTGTTAATTAACTCTTTTTTTTTTATCTTTTTAGTAGAATGTTGTGTCAAGTATTGGATTTATCGTCATATTTAAACACAATTCATGATCACGTAAATCGCCCCAACCTCCATTACCCTTTTTCAATTTAGTTTTCTTAATAACACCACCAATTGTTAATGTTAATTGTTGAGGAAACATGTGGACACGCGCGGACTTTAATACATTTTGCACTTTTGCAATCACAGCCGTTGATTCGCAATTATTTTTCTTATGATGAATTCCACTAAAACGAAAATAAAAGAAAAATAATTACAAACATTTATTTAACTTTATTTAATTCGTAATTTATTATTTACAGGAATGATAATTATATTTCCCCTCCATCACAAAGTGGTAAAAAAAATTGTAAACAAATGAAATAAATTAATCAATTTATACTTTAACATTTTTCAAATGAAAAATTTATTATAATAAATTTCTATAATTGCAATTTAATTTCCGGATCAAGCGATAATAATATTCGAAAATATTTATGCCCATTGGAAAGCTCATGCGATTTCCTATCGATACAATATTTTAAAAAAATTTTCAAAACGTCTCAAATAGAAGAAAAAAAATTCTCAAAAAAAAAAAACTAGAAGAAAAAAAATTCACAATTAAATTAAATAAATTATTTCAAAGTTAATTCCATCAACATAATGAAAAAATTAATCAAACTACCCGCACTAAAATAATGTTTATACACTAAACAATCAGTGTTAATAAACAAATAAATAAAACTCACCATTCACCGATATGAAATACGCGTGGTGCGCGCATAACCATAGCAATTAGGCCTGAATCTACTCGTGGTGCAGCACCAGCACCAACACTTGGTGGAAGACACGTTTGCGCGACATATTGAAGGCTCCAATCCCAATTGTAATCATCATATGAACAAAATTGCGCAGCGCACTTTCGCAATTTGTTCCACGTGATACGATTAAATGCCATTCCCATATTGTGCTTACTTGATATCCATGGAATTACTTCTGCCTATTAAAATTCAATTAAAAAAAATTTTATAATCACATATACATACACATAAATACATACATATACACATGTACATCTATATAAAGAAAAATATCCATTCATAATATTAATTTTAAAACATACATTAATAAAAAACAAAAAAATCTACAAGAAGAAAATGATAAAAATAATTATAGCGATTTTAGTTGTTGCTATATCGAAATTTTTAATTAATAAAAATTTTATTATGTATATAGATACGTATGTATGTATATATATATACATGTATGTGAATGTTTAATTAAATAATTTATTCGATATTGCAACACTGCGAAATCTTGGAATAAATGAAAATGAAGAAGAAAATTAAATATTGCTCAAGTTTTTCAAATATCTACTGTTAATATATACTACTACTTATGTTTATATGAATGTATATGTACCGGAAATTATGTGTAGGTTGTAATGAACACACAGATACATTCATACACGCACACATAAATAAATAAATATATATATATATGTGTATGCACAATCGCATTAAAAACAATCCACATAAAGGTTTTTAAGTAACTACATAAAAATACATTAGTCTTTATCGTCATGTCTATGAGCAGCGAGTAAAAATAAATTTCTCATGCGACTTATCTAGTTGTAATAATATAAATTGTTACATGCTACAACATTGATAAACAACAATATATATAAATGTAATATATTGTTTAAAAAGAAAAAAAAAAAATAGTCTACAGATAATGGATTTAATTTTATTCAATGATATATTTGTTTAAATAGAATTTTTCGTCCAGAGTTTTTGAAATAATTGAGCAATATTTTTGTCTCATTTATTTAACAATTATTTTACTATTAAAATAAAATATCTTCAACAAATATTAATTTACTCTAGACAAAAGATTCCATATAAATTAAATTTCTTTTTTAGGTAGCCATTCTTATTACAATAATATTTATCTAGCTATCTATTTATTATTATAATATTTATTATTGTTATTAATATATAAATATATATATTTTTTTTTTTTTTCAAAATATTTATTGATGGACTTCTATCGAGAGACCTTCTGATAGTGACTGTAGAGTGTTGGTAATAGTTGAAATGACCATGTTGACGTGGCTTTAATCGTCTTAGTGCTGTGGAATGTCGTTGCACTCGTTTGCTGCGATGATTGTTGTTGTTGTTGTTGTTGCGATTGTTGTTGATGGGCAATTAGGCTGTCATGTCGGTCTAGGCCACGTAGTAGCTCCTTATGTAGAGCGTTGTTCACGCTGAGATACTGCAGCCATGGGGCATTATAGACACATTTATAATGTGCGCAAATATTTATTTTATTTGATTTTTATTTACTTTATTTTTTTTTTTTATTCATTTGCTTTGTTTGTTTTTTTTTTTTTTGCCGTATTCAATTAAGATCAATCTCGCACGGCTTTCTAGTAGATTATTAATTAAGAGTCGTTTGTCGTTGTATATGTACAGAGTTATAAATATATTTATTTATACAGGGTGTTCAATAAAATTAATTTAATTTCGATTTTTTTTTTTGTTTCATTTGAAGTCTCGTTGGTTTGATAATTAATTAAATATAAAGTGATTTCAGTGAATTCATTTTGACTAATTGTTTATTATTTCTAAATTTATATGATTTGTGATAATGTACTGGGTGTTTTTTTTTTTTTTTTAGATTTTTTTTTTTTTTTTGAAGAAATTTTAAATGCTGAAATAAATAGCAAATTTCTATGTGGAATCGAAATAATATTTAAAGAACTTCCAACTTTATAAAAAAAAATATATCAATAGACAGAAAATATTTATTTTAATTATTTAAAAAAAAAAAAAAAAAAAAAAATGGATTAAATAATTTTGAATCAGCTCAAAAAATACTTTCCATTTCTCTTTCAGCTCATCTACTTTCTTGTGACAATTTAAAAATTCACTGAGCCGAAATAAAGAAAATTAAAACACCCTGTGTACATAATAAAAATTTTTTTCTCATTGAAAAAAATTAATTTAAAATTGTGCCAAGATTTCGCAAGTCTTGTGCAAAATTTATTAATCACAATTATTAATATCCTCATTATTTTATCTCTTTTAATTTGTTTAACTTCTATCAACAACTGTGTAGATGCGTATCATGTCAATAAAATACCATGATAAATAATAATTAAATTAATAATATAAAATTATAATAAATTTTCTTACCTTACGACTATCAGCGTAATAATTGTAAGTCTTTAAATATGTTCCCAATGATAATACATTGCATCTCTCACAGCTGTGCTTACTCGTACGTTCCATTAATTGTAATACATGAAGAAAATCCTCAGCAACATAATGATCTTCCTCAAGAAATAATACCATACCAGTATGATTACGTGTAATTGTTAATTGATCAAATACACGATTTGCTTTCCACCACCAATGATGTTTAGTTTGTGTAAATTTTGCCTCACGATAATGCCCATAAAGATCAGGATGATGAGCATTAATGCACTTTAATGTCATTGCTCTATCGAGAAAATAATTAATTTACATATTTAATTCAGCAGAAATAAATTAGACAAAGTGGAAAATTAAAATTAAAATAAAATTACAATATTAATTTTTTTTTTTTTTCTTGTAAATTAATTTTAATTTATAATTACTCAACTGTTGCTTATCAATATTTCTTGGACAATCGTTCGGATCTTCGCCGGGAAATGTGTACGGATGCGTTTGTATACTGTATGGATAAAATATCTGCATGACACGACAAAAATTGACACTTTGAATGAGATAATTAATGTCTGGTGACCAAACATCATGACTAAATACAAGTAATACACGTTCAATGTCTTTTGCTTGCGCTAATGAGACTATTAAATGTCGTAAATATGTTAATCTTGAATGAACTTGAATTATAATAATTGGTGAATCTTGTGAAAGTGGCGCAAATGCATCGTCATTTAATATTTTTTGTTCATTGTTTGCACGTTGAATGTAACGTTGGATTTCAATTAAATCTAAATCGTCAAACGATCCATGTGTATTATTTGTGCCTTGTTGAGCAGTTGAATTTCGTCGATCCTTTAAAAATCTGAAATTAAAATTAAAATTTAATCATATTATTTTAAGAGAAATAAAATTTTTTCATAATTATTTAATTATTTTTTATTAGTATTATCTTTTTGTTTTGGAATAATTTATTTTATTATGTTATTATTTTTTTCTATGAATAATTTGCATTGTTAATCTTTAGTACAAATAAAAAATGAATATTTAATTCATTTAACACTATAAAAAATAATTTATTTATCAGATAATAATTTTATTACGAGGCAAATAAAAAATTATAATTAATTATTCTGAAAATAATATTACTCTATAAACAAATTTATTCCAATGAGCAAATTACTATTGATAAAATGAATAATTGTATAAATTGATAAGATAATAATAATGAAGAATAATTAAACAATTGTAAAAAAAAAAAAAATTGCAACGTTATATTTTTTAAATTTTATTCATCATTTGAAAATTAAAATATTTTTTTCAAATATATTTTATTTAAATTATTAATTTTTTTGTTCGAATAAATTTTTACACACTCGGTATATGAATAAATTTATCGTTTATTATTGATGTACCTGTGATATTGTTTAGGCACCAAGGCATAAAGGCTCTCATTTATTGATGATTGACTTGGCAAATTGCGACCAGTTAAACTTATTACGTGCAATTGTAACCATAGAAATGTCGCAAGAAATACGAATATTAATGTTCGTAATATTGTTCCACGTCCAGATCTTGTTCCTCCAACTACTGTGACACCTTTAAATTTACAATTCATTAAACTTTTAACCATAAAAATAAAGAAAATAATTTATCGAAAAATTCAATAATTTTTTTTGCATTTATTAATTTTTTTTTCTATAAACTATTTAATTATCTATTCATACTAATACCTAATTTCTATAAAATTGTGTGTGTGTGTGTAGTTGGGAATAGAATAAATAGAAAGTTAAATAATAATTGACTAATTTAAAAACGAATAAATAAATATAAATAAATAAAATTAATAAAGAAATAACGAAATAATAATGAAAAATTTTACCTCGTATAATGCCAGCTTTTTTTCTTGTATACACAGACGAAACAGAGTAGGGTTTAACAAGTCCACGTTCCACATCAGAAGCATTGAGTTTTCCTATATTTATTTATAAAAAAAAAAATAAAAAAAAAAAATAAAACATTCGAGTAAAATAAAATGTGAAAAAAAGGAAAAATAAATGAAACAAAAATCGATAAATATTGTAATGGTAAAAGAAAAAAAATAAATTAACATGTACAAATATTATATATATGGACTTAAATTTATGTGTATGTTTAAAAATTTATACATGATAATTTGTTCAACTGCTCGACGATAATAAAAATAATTGATCGATAAAAAAAAATTAGTCAAAAAAAAAATGATAAGAAAATTATAATAAATGTAGGAAAAAAAATATATAATCTATGTAGATATTTGGAGAAGGAACAAATAGGACAATTGGAATGGAAATAAAATTAAAAGGTCATCGGAAATAGAAGAAAAAAAAAATTTGATTTACTTTTGTGATATAAATGTTTATAAATATAAAATGACAAATTGATTGATGGAATGATAGAAGTGATAATAATATTTATGATAACATTTTACCTCTCATACTGACATCCCTGGTCGGTGGGTCTAAATGGAAACAAACAAAAAATATTAATGTTACACTATTTAAATATAAAAGCCTTCAAACAAAAAAAAAAAAAATAAGTCAAAAATTTCATAGATAAATAAATGAATCGATCTGAAATGAAAAAAAAAAAAATGATTCACTGTGAAATTTAATGTTGTCATTGACCTTGAATTAAAGAAACGAAAAAAAAAAAATTTGTCTCAATTGAATTATCAGGAAAAAATTAAAAAAAAAAAAAAAAAATATTAACAATTATTTAAAATAATTACGTAAGTCACAAAAATAATTAACTTCCTTTAGCTCAAGGTCAACTAAATATCAAGGTTATCTTCTCTCATAGAACTAAACAATTTTAAATGCAACTATGCATATTGTGCTTTATTTATTTATTTATTTATTTTTTTCTTCATTTGCATTCTTCAGTTTTATAATTATTTGCATGGAAAATAAAAAAAATTAATAAAATAGAACACCCAGTTCACACACATACACCTACTCATGCGTGTTATAAATTATATAGAAGTACAATGACACATGTTTATATTTACAAATTATATATGTTCACTGACAGAAATAGTTGGATACATGCCAATGGAAATTGGACGTATTTTAAAGATTATTTTTAATCCAACTGGAATTTTATTTTAAACACTCAAAGTGAAATGGATTCGTCAATTTACCACACATTAACACACAAGATGTGCGGGTTTATAATTATCAACCGTATATTTTTTTTAAAACTCACAAAACTTAGAGCTAAAAATAAAAAAATAAAACAAATAATTCTACAAAATAATTTAAAATAAAATAATTAACAGATTGGAGTATAATTTTATTTACAGTTATTTTTTATTGATCAATTAAATATTTAAATTATTATGTATAACTTTGTTTATGTATGTATGTATGTATATATGTACTTATGTACATAATGTAAAGAAGGAAGAGGAGGTAAAAGAAAAAAATAGGGCGTAAAGGGGAAACGATAAGATTTTTTTTTATCCCATATAGACATTGATATTCCGGATGAATGAGGGAGGTAGTCTGTTATGTGATTTTATTTTATTTTGTTTATTATTATTTATTATTTCACTGTCGGAGAATTTATAATATAAATTTATCTTTATAGAGACGTCTGGTATATTTTAAATAAAACCATTATAGATCATTGAACTGCCTTAATTATGATCGTTATTAAATAATATTATCGAGTATAAGTGATGAATATACTTTAACATATGTGAATAAATATATAAATATATAAATATTTCAATAAATTGGTAAATAAAATTCATGAATGAATGCATAAATGATTGAATATTAATTCGGAAGATAAGTAAAAATTAGAAGCCTTTTTTTTTTTTTAATTAAAATTCATAGAGAGACTTGTTTTAATTAATATTAAATTTTTTTTCCAATTGAATAAATAGAAAAAAAAATTTACATGAATTTTTCGGATTCAAATAAATTTTTTTTTTTTTTAATATTTCAAGTTAAATGTACGATTTGTATCGTTGTGACTGGAAAATCGTGTGCTTTTTTGATATTTTACGATCAAGGAATTTTGTTATCATTTATTTTTGAGTTACTTTTTCCATATCTCGAAAGCAATTAATAATTATCTAGTATTGAATTTGTTTGTCAGCAAATTTTTTATTTGTAATGTTTCGTTCGTCATTCTTTTATTTATTAATTCATTTGTTTTTTTTTTTTTTTTTTTTTTTCGTCATATTTATAAAGAAAAAAAAATAAATGTTTAATAAGAATAATGAGAAATGTAAATTTAATATATTTATGTCGACATTTCCTCACCAGAAATTTGATATTTCTCGTAATCCATATTGTCTCGTCTGACACAGAATAATCATTTTATATATTTTTCTTCTTACAAATATTACCAAATTATTTATTTCGTCAATAATTCATCAACAAATATAACATAAAATTTTTTACTTTATCATAAATATTTTTTTTTCTTATTATTTTCATTATTTCTCATTCACAAAAATACACTTTGACAAATCGCGCACATATTATTATAGAACAAACAAAATAACATAAAATGCTATAAATTCATTCAACAAAAATTGCACGTTTCAATTATTAATTAAATATTTTTTATTAAAGAAAAAAAAAAAATTAACACATTTGAAAATAAATAAATTTATCACTGAAAATAACACTGAATATTTATAAATAAATTTATTATTATATTTATAAATATGATTGATTAATTCATTATTATAATATACAAAAAATTGATTTAAAAAATTTTTTATTTACAAATGTTTTTATATATTTATTTTAACAGCATTTACAATGCGTAATAACAAATTGATACGCAACGCCGCAACATCACATTTTACTCTGATGTGTTCGAGTGAATTTTGAAATGACGCCAGTATGTAAGAAGAAATGTATATACGTAATATGTACTTGTAGTAGGGGAAATGTATAATAATCACGTGGCTACATATATATATACATAAATTTTTAACGGTGGGGATACAAGAGTGTAAAAGACATTGCAGAGACAGTCTGACGACAATCTCACAAAGCAAAATATGACATTATTATTTTATTATTCAGTATATGATTAATATTAATTAATTATAAAAATATTATAAATTTATAATTATTCAATTATTTTGTAGAATAATTTCAGGATAATATAAATTTTTTTCCATTCATTTTTAATCATTTTATCAAAGATTTAAAGGGACTGTTAAATAAATATTGAAAATTGTTTAGAAATAAAATTAAATTTGTGAATTTTTTTTTTTTTTTTTAATTTGTAGATTTTTAATAATTACTATTTTTTATGTTTTAATATGAATTTTATTTGATTAATTTGATTGACTTTATTGGGGAATAATAAACAAAAATAAAAGATAAAGAAATTTAAAATTGATTAAACTTTCAAATATATTGTTTTTAATTATAAAATCTGATGAATGGATTAAGTTATTGAACATGTGAAGGCGGAACAAATGAGCAAACATTTGAAGAAAAATTATAAAATATAAACAAGATAACTTTTTATTTCAATCAAACTTTGCACAATTAAAAATATTTTCTAATAAAATTTTATTATGAAAACAAATAATATTCGTAAATTAAAAAAGTTTTTAATAGCTTATATTACATTGTGTCCATTGAACTTAGTTAATAAATAATTTAACCTTCAATAATAATCAATTTTTATATTTTTAATAGTCACTTGAATAAATCAGTTCAACTTTAGAGATTGCTAAAATAATTAAACTTCACTATTTTATAAATATTAACAAAGATATTTTATACATAAAAGTTTTGTTAGATTTTTTAATTATAATTAAAAATAGATCGTTGATAATATACTGTGTATTTATTCAAGGATCAATTGTTCTTTATTTTTAATTTGTAGTAAAAGCAACGAAAAATAATGAAAAAAAAAAAAAAAAAAAAAAATTAAGGAAAACAAAATGATGAGAATGATATATACCACAAGGTGGCCTTGCTCACGGCCTACTTTATAGACACACGATGATGAACTCTTCTTCATAATCTCTTGATGATACTTTTCAATTTTTTTTTTCTTTTTACTTAGGGAAAAGAAAAAATTTAAGAAAAAATAAAATGACTTTTTTTTTTCTAGTTCACACTCTTTTGTTGTCTGTCGCAAAGTGTCACGATGTGGTACACATACATATGTGTGCAGTACATGTATATGTAAATATATACTGTGTTGTTGTGACCCTCTCGATGGAAAATTCACGTATAACTGCATTGAATTGCAGCCAACGTGAGTTATTGAATTTGGAGACGATCCAAATGCGCAATCTATGACAGGATCGTTCAGAGATATAGACATTTCACAGTGAAAATGAGAGAATTTAAGTTCAAACTCGAATTTAACAACAAAAAAAATTTTTTTTTTTTTTTTTCGAAATTTTTTTCAAAAAAAAAAATTTTTTTTATACCATCATGTGGGTATTTAAACAAACGGAAATATATTACTTGGATCGAATGAAAATAATTAAAATTTGATATTACATTAGGGTGGACGTAAAAAAATGCATAAATAGTTTAGTAGATTTGAATATTAATTTATTTTTCAATTGATTAATCAAAAATTCAATTTTTAACGTGATATAAAATTGATTTCAACAATGCGGAAATTTATCTTCACATAACTCAACCGGTAACATCGAAAACCCGGATATACGTAGTTAATTTTAAAATATCCTCCTTTTATAGAAATAAAAATCATCAATAGAGCCTCATATAAAATAGTTAAAGTCGTAAGATGAAAATGGTTATGATCAAGTATAAACCAACGAGGATGAAAGAAAAAGATAGCTCTCCATGGGAAAAATATTTTCCTCATGCGGATTTTGCACATATACACATTCACATAAAGATATAAACACAAGTAAAACGTGTTCTTCTTTCAATATATACCTTAAAACAACGATAAAATGTTGTGTGGCTTTAAATTATGTACGTGCAGTTCCTGTATGCATGCTGATATTTTTGCTTTTTCCCTGATGATGTACTTATAAATAAATATACATACACTTTTTTTTTTTTTTTTTTTTTTTTTTTTTTTTTTTTTTTTTTCAAGTTAGTTCTGGTATTATTACTTGTGTGAAACCAACGATCCGTTATATAGTCATGACGCGAGCATAGAAAAAACACGACCAAGGTGAAAAAAAAAAATAATAGAAATAGTTAAAACAAGAAAATGAGAAAAAATAGAAAATAAAAAATATAAATAATGGGAAAAGTAAATGGAAAAAATAAAACTTTAGTTTGTGGCCATGGAATTATAATAGTTATGAAATAAATTATTAAATTGTAGATAAAAAATTAAATAAATAAAAAATTTCAAGTTCACGTGAAAGTAATAAATAATAAAAAATAAATAAATTTAGCTATAAAAAATTGTAATATAATTCATGATGATTTGAAATATTAACTTTATGATTTAGTCGGTATAATAAATTTCACTTACTAAATTATTATTAATATTTTTTTATTTTATCAAACAATACAAATATTTTTTTATTTTATTTTTTTTTTTTTTTTTTTTATGGCGTCAATAATTTTTTTTATCAAACTTTATGGGTAAATTTTTTTTTTCTCTATTTGCATAATATGAATACCGAAATTCTCTATACATCTGCAAAATTATATACACACATACAAACGTATATAACACGATAAAAATCGATTAAAAGTCTACGGTATATATATACTTTCCAATAAATTAAACATGCCACCAATATAATTGCTTCGCGTTCAATATTTATATTTAAAATTCAACTAAAAATATAAATTAATCATAAATTTTATTTCGTCATAAAAATTTATTTTTTTTCTTAATTTCTAAAATTAATTCGTCATTAATTAAATTCTTCACGAATAAAATTAACAATATTCATTAGGATTTTATACAAATTAAATTTAATTTTCATGCCAAATTATCGCGTATAGCGTTTGTGAATAATTAAAAATAAACAAATAATTACAATATAAGTTAAAAATATTTTTAAATAAAAAGAAAAAATTATATGAATAATTAATTACTCACAATTGAGTGTGCAACATCACGATGTGGCCGGAAATGGGCAAAAATCCACTGAGAATATATAATTAAAACCCAACATTGCACCACTACACTTCCATAAATAAATAATAAATAATTAATAACTATTATAAATAAATGAATGAAAAAAAAAATTTTTTTTTATCGTTACTTTTTAATATTATGCAAAATTACACTTGACATCTCATGAATTATTTCAAAACAAATGACATTTGTTAATGAACATATTTACATTTGTTTATCAATGGACTTTTTTTATTTTTTTAAATTTAGAACAAAATTAAAAATATAATTTTTTTTTTTGTTCAAGATTTAATTTCAACTGTGTGACGTGGTATAAATGCATGTGCGTTTATAATATGCAGCGTAAATTAATTTGTTTCAATTGTCAAGGGTGAAAAAAAAAGCTCGTTAGATAATAAAAAAATTAATTTGATTTTTTTATTTTTTATTATAATGGACGACTCCACCCTCTGAGTCTCCGGGTAACACTGTTATTCACAGGGTTGTTTCGTCTTTTGCACCATCTTGCGGCCATTTCGTGTGGCCTGACCTCCCTTAATATTAAACAAAAAATAAAATAAATCAATAAATAATGTATTTTATGTACACAAATGTATAATTGTTATGAATATATTTAGTTGGTAATTCGTAATATCAACTTGAAATGATTAACAAATAATTAACGATATTTTTATTTAAATTATAATACATGTTTAATTGTTTATATATTAATTAGGTCATAAACATATACGCAAAGTTGAACATGAATCAATTTTTATTCTTAATTAAATAAGTATAAACATTATTGTTTTTATCTCATTAATTTTGTAATATATTCAATACGAGATTGAATTTGAATTTGATAGAATTTTTAATTTTTATTAACAACAGATATTAATTTTAATTTCAAATAATTCCGCGGATTGTTTAATATATATATATTTCAGTTGCAAGAAAAAAATATTGTACGGCATCTGTACGCAGTAGTGTGTACTTGAATCAACGCGGGAAATACGAATTATATTTTTGAAAAGTTGGAATTATTCATACAATCATATTAAAATATTGTAGAAGATTAATTAAATTAAATATTGGAATATTCTTTTATGTATGAATATTATAAGCTATTGAATTTAATGAGAAATATGATTGTGAATTTTTTGTTATAAGGATTAACCATAAAAGTGAAGGATAATACGAATTATCGACTGAAATATTTTCATTGACATGGCGCTAATATCGTATTTTATATATTGTTTTTACATATATATGTACATACAGCAAAATAATTGAATTGAATTGATATATACTATTGTTTCATTCAAATTTTGTCACTTGTATCCAATCTCATATAATGTATTATTTTCATGGCTAAATTGTAAAATGGAGATAAAATGGAGCGGAGGAATATTCTGTAGTATTATTGATAGAGAAAAAAAATAATAAGATGAAGATAAAAAATAATTGTTAACTGTGAATAATGTATTATTGACAATTGTATAATTTCATATAAATGGTAAGGAAAATTCTAAGTATATTGAATAAAATAGGACAACAAAAATGTCCGGTAGCAGTGATTCTGAGGAATTTTTCGATGCTGAAGACGACAGTTTTCATCGTAATACAAGGTAAAATATATAAATGAAAAATATTTAATTGTGTTTGAATTGAATTAACAAAACATAAAAAATGGAAAAATACTCATGACTCATCACTGTATATTATTTTAATTTATCATATCCTGTCACATAACCTCAATTATCATAGACTGAAGTTCAGAGTAAATATTTTGGAGTCATTAAATATTTTTATATAATTTTTATTCATTAATTTACTAATTAATTAATATCTCTCAACTTTAATAAATGTTCATCATTGATAAAATAAAAATGATATGAAAATATGATAAAAATTAATAATTAAAAAATTGTTTCAGAAAAAGTAAAGCTCGTGAGTCAATATCAATCGATAATAACGATGAAAAATCATCAATATCATGTAATATAACAGACGATAGTTTATTTGTAAAACCAAATGATCCAAAATTAATAAAAATTAATGAAAAGTGTAATAATGAAGATGATGAGAATGATGAAACAAAATTATCAACATCAACGTCAACAAATAATGATAAAATAATTGGTCGTAGGCGCTTTCGTGAATTACGTCAACGTATGCAAACTGAGGATAATGATGATAATATACCAGTTAATAATTCACCACCAGACAGTCAAACATCATCAATTGAAGGAATATATCCCATACCATCAAAAACATCACATCCATTTCGTATTATTGAGCATGATACATTGAGTTTACAGAGTATGACATCATTAGGAAGAGTTGGAAGGATATTAAGCGGTAATATTGATGCAATATCTGGAATAATAACGCCAGGAATATCAACAAATAATCAATTAATACCTCGAGTTGATTCGCAATTATCATCATTGCAATCATTACCAAATCGCGGTAATAATAATGATGATGATAATACAAATTCTGATAAAATATCTCAGTCATCAAGTGTATTAACATTGTCCGGCGATATATTACAAGATGATAATGGTATTATTAATGATGATAGAATTATTAAAATGGATTTTATTAATAATAAATCCGATGATAATTCAATTGTTGTATTTCAAGAGCCTGATGTTATTGCGAGCACAAAAAATAATGGTAAATTAATCGATGGTAATCAAGATATAGCTCCAATAGCACCACCAAGAAGGAAGAAAAAATCTAAACCTCAAACACCAACTGATTTTGCTGTAAATATTCAATTTTCTTTTTTTTTCTTTTTGACTTTAAATTGAACAGTAAATAATTTATTTTATAATTTTAGCCATCTTCGGCTGAGATTTTGGTGCCGGTGTCAACACTGCCAAGTCCTGCAAGTACAATTGAATCAATAACACGTGAATTTGAGCATTCATTGGATATAAGATCGGCAACTAAAGGCCAATACGTCGTTAAGCCTCAGGCAAGTTACAAAAGTAATATCGTCGTTTATCTAAGACAGGATGATAAAAATATTCCAGTTCATCTCGAGTCGTTGTCGTCTTTGAGGGGATTATTTACCCATCGATATCGGGTCAGTGCTCTCTTAACTGCAAACAAAAATATCAAATCATCCCAACAAATTAATTCGCAAACAAATTAATAATATAAAACAAGACAAAAATATCAGTAGAAAAATTTGAAATAAATTTATTGCTTTGCTATTTTATAGATTGATTTTATTGTATATATAAAGATGAAAAAATGGAACTTGTTGGGCAGCTTGTGTAGAGCCTTGATAAATGAGAGCAGTAGATTATTTTATTCCTCATTTAATAGAATTTTTATCACTTAAGAAAATTAAAATCAGTAAAATTATTTATTTATTTATTTATTTTTTTTATTCTATTGTCGCACAAAATAAAAAATAGGATGAAGATAAAGCAAAGGCTGAGGGTCCATCACTTGAGGAATTGGCACGTTTGGAAAAAATAAAAGCCGATTTAATAAGTTTACGCTCGAGTAATCAAAGCTCAAGTCCAATGGGTTCAATATCGAGCAATAGCATTGGACGTTATTCACTTGGACAGCATAAATTATCGCATGGAATAAATCCACATGGTTCACGTGAACGACGTAAATCCGCTGGTGATCAGGATATGGTTAAACAATTGAATATGTTTGTTCGTACGCGAACGGACTCGGGAAAACGTTTAACTGATATGGTGAGTTTCATTATTCATTATTTAATTATCAAGTAATAATAATATTAATAATAATATTTTTGTTTCAGGAAATTT
This sequence comes from Microctonus brassicae, assembly GCA_918226075.1. Taxonomy (NCBI): domain Eukaryota; kingdom Metazoa; phylum Arthropoda; class Insecta; order Hymenoptera; family Braconidae; genus Microctonus; species Microctonus brassicae. The sequence goes on from OW445490.1 coordinate 5,749,042, forward strand.
TGGAACAGGTAACAGTTTTAAATCTAGACACAGGCGAACGTGTGCCATTAAGTATCGCTGAAGACAAATTGCCGCAATGTATGAATCCACTGTCACTTCATATAATGCGATTAACGTCTGAATATGTAAACAATTCATCCCTGGATAAAGAAAAGGAAAGTGACGAGGAAAGTGTAGACAGTAAAATGTCGTCAATTCCACCTGATGAGGATGTAGCAGTCGGACGGGTTCGTAAAAAAACACAAAAGCTCAAACGTTTTCTCGGTAGCACTGTGAAAAAAACAATGTCAAAAGCTAAATCAATTGCACAAGAAGTTTCTCATGCACGTCATAAAGAAGACGTTATGGATATTGTTGATGACGTTTATTCATCTGGCGAGCAGCAATATATTAAATTAAAAGCGTCAAACAGTCACAAAGGCCCATATGAATTTTCTTGTCTTCAGCATGTTCAAGATTTAGGTGGCGAGCACGTTGGACCTGTTTGGTGTATGAAATTTTCTGCTTGCGGTAGATTATTAGCAACTGCTGGACAAGATCGTGTATTAAGAATTTGGGTATTGCGCGATGCATTTACATATTTTCAAGATATGCGAACGAAATATAATGCAGAAAAAGTATCACCAACTCCATCGCAAGAATCATTGGTATCACAACAATCAATGGAGGATCCAAATATAA
>OW445490.1:8620098-8677940 GCA_918226075.1 Microctonus brassicae
TACATATTATTTTTCGTTTGTTTATTATTATTTAATAATAGATAAAGATTAATATAATTATTTAATGTGTACATTAGGGTGTTTTCGAGTTTCTTCGCTCCCATGGGCTCAAGTGTTTCCAAAGTAATAAAAAAAAATTCCCTGAGAATTGGAGATTATAATATTCACTGTGAAATAGTACGCATTGCAAGCAGAGTTTCTTATGGAAATAACATGGGACAAATTTCTTTAGTTCTTCAGAATTTTATACCTGAAAGACAAATCAATTCAAAATTTTGACACATACATATTCTTATGTAGAATCGAACGCTCTACAAAAAAGGTCTCATATAATTTTTCGTTAAGTCTGTCAGTTCAAAAGTTATTCGAGCTCAAAGTTTAATTTTTATATTATCATCAATATTATCAAGTGTATTTATAAAATAAATATTTGTATTATGAAATCTATTACATTTTTTTTGTATAAGTATTTCTGAAATTTCCATTTTCTTATAATTAAGGTATATATTGATTATATATTAAATCATGATTCACTCGTCTTCTGGCATCTGATATCTTTGGCGAAATCATTATTTTTGTTTACATACTATTTCTTCACATTTATTCAAGCTCCCCTCCCCCCTGGCTTCGCCCCTAGACCCCACTTTATATCCACACACGTACATATAAAGTACAACTAAAACATCATACCATATATATATATTATTCACATAAAGATCTGTTTTATTTTATTGAATATAATTAAAATGTCAATTATATTCAAAAAATAAACAAATAATCATGTGAACATTAATTGCAAAATTTAGTAAAATTAATATAATAATTCAAAATGTACATTACCTGTCTTCTTCACTTCGGAGAAAACCCCACGCCGCGACATGAAGGTGCCTTGCAAGGCTGTAATTTTTTGTCCTAGAAGGTCCGAACGTTCCATGAACGATAAATTCGATTTCGCTTTAAAACACTGCTGTTTTTTTTTTTTTATGATTTCAGAAATTACTTGAAAAATAGTAAAAATGATTTCAAGTGTCTACAACTATCAAAAATAATCCTATAGCCACCCCTTACGCTGATGATTTTTTCATCTAAGCGTGAACAATCTGTAGCTTTGCTATTTGTATTGATAATTTAAAATACTATTAGAAAAATTTTGAAAAAGATATGTGTTCAAAACCACCGGACACCACCCTTCATTCTGATGATTATTCTATCAAAACAAACAAACAAAATCAGCGTTTCAAACCAAAATCGCGCTGAGATGAAAAAATCATCACTTGAAATTATTTTTACTATTTTTCTACTAGTTTCGGAAATCATCAAAAAATAAAAAAAAAACAGCAGTATCTTCCCCCAAAAACCGTGGAGATGCTAGCAGATTTTGTTTATCACTTGGCCGATCCTGTGGGATTATTTTAACATGAATCATTTAATTATCAATAAATTTTTTATAACTACATATATTTATTAATTATAACCCATTACTCACATAGAATGTGCCATCAATAAAAATTTCTTGGGTGGCAGGATCACCCAGTGCATTTATCAGTTTTTCTGACGTGAAAACGACCCCGTATTTTCTATCTGGAGTTTGAAAATCGCCGAAGTACGCCGTTGTGAATTCTTCCGGCATATTCGGAACCAGATCTGTAAATTCCCTCAAGTCTTTCGGTATTTTTGGAATCATTTTGCATTCTACTCTATGCACCGTTTGTCCCGCCACATGTTTTTGTATAGCAATCTTTGATACCGGCCGATTGCAAAAGCTTTTTCAATACTGAAGCTGCCACAATACCAGTTCCTTTGAGTCCTGGTTTTATTTGCATCCGAACATAACCACATTTGCCACTTACTTTGTATGGTACAGTATGGGATTTACCAATTTAATTTCCAAAGTATCCTAGTTGTACTGGAATAATTAATATTTAGCTAAAATAGTTAAACAAACGTATTTTTTCATCTTTCACAAGCCGGCCTTGTTTCGCCACATGCTCCCATTCTCCACGACCTCTACGTCCTCTACCACGGCCTCCACTTCCACCTCGTTTACCACGACAAGCTGGCGCTGTAACTGCCTTTCTGAAATGATAAATTAAATTATTTAATTTTTTTACAATAAATTTATTAAACTAGCTCAAGTTTTGAGGGATATACTCACATTTCTCGTCCTATTTGACTGGATTACCCGAGAAAAAAAAATGAATGGACTAGGAATGATCGAGCTGAAACACAGAAAACAAATTATGAATAATATTTCAATAAATGTGTAATATAATAATTAAATTATTATTTCTAAAAATGTCAACATTTTCAAAGTTTTTTTATATTAATATTGTATATAATGAATATAAGTTTATTCGAAAATATTATTAAGAAAGCAAAACTTACTATGCAGGAGAGAAAAAATACTTCGGAAAACAGGCATTTGTATGAATTGCTGGAATGAAACTGAAATGGAACAACAAATTGTCTTTATTATATCACGATTATTTCAATAATAATTCCATGAGGAATTTAATGAAAAAAAAGACGAAGAATGTCTAAAAATAATATTTACTCTTCTTATTAATGGTTTTTTTTGTGTTATTAATACTATTTTGAAATTTTGTATTATTTGTTTATTATTATTATTATTATTATTATTATAATGTTTACTATCATGTATATGTTATCATGTTATCATCGATAATTTGATGTAACTTCCCTAGTCGAAATTTTATTTACTTTAGACCTGCATATAGCTCGTTTTTTAGGAATTAAAGGTATTATTGAGAACTTGATAGTCATTTAATTTTATTCCTTTTTAAGACCTTAGAAATGGCAGTAGATATTTCGATTTTTATAATTTCGTTATAATGTTAATGTTATTGTTTTTTACTTTTTTTCAACTTTAATCATTGTTCTTACATCAACACACGTCAGAAAAAAAATACAATTTGAATTTATGTATATTACACACTCTGCTGGTGAACAATAAAATTTTTTCTATTCTCCATGCTCTGTACCAACTGCTTTAATCCATCTGAGGCCTGGTTCAAGAGGCCTAAAAAAAAAAACATTTTTTTGAGGATTTTTTTTGAGACGGAAAAAAATAAACAACTCTAGCAAACTTTTGAGATAAATTTATTACATATTTCAACATTAAAAAGAAAATTTTTCGAGCAAAAATATTGAAATGCAACCGATTTATATGCAAATTTGTGCAACACCTTGCAATTGCAGTCTCTAATTGGCGGGAAAAATCGAGGTCGTAATTTGTATTTGCAAGGAAAAAATCAAAAACAATTCTAATCTTCATGGATTTTTCTTCTATATGAACCAAGAAAAATCCAAAAAATCATGAAATTTGAAAATTTCATCAGGTTAAAAAAAAATGTTTTTTTCAATAAAAAAATTATACATTATAAATAATTCTCTCTTGAATCAGCACAACACAATCAATAACTCTTTCAAAGATTCAATTAAAATAAATATCGTTTGGCAAAAAAAGTGCAATATATAATACGATTCAATAAAATAAATCCTAGATGAAAATCAAACAATATCGATTTTTCTCAATATTTATTTTATTTTGCCAGAAAGTAATAAGAGAAATTTAAAACTCTCCAATATTGTATGGCAAAAATTCATCCATAATTATCACACTGCTTATACAACATAAAATATCCAGTAAACTGCATTGAATATTATAAAGGAAACTGGAAATATAACTCTCGAATATTTATCAATAACATTGACGTCCTTTATTTTCGGTATGGAAGCACGAAGTACTGAAGCACCTCTGCGCAATGCATTAAGCACCTGCAAATTCCAATACAATTATTTTTTTATTTCCATTACTAATCACAAGACAATTACTTCATTTATCATTTTAAAATATCACGTATAAACATTACCTTTGGTTTATTCTGTCGTGTTCCACGATTTCTCAATCCACATGTCTGTCTATTGTGCGTATTATAACCAGCAGAGGTTCGTGCTGGTCGAAAACTCGGTGGAAATTTGATATCATCATAATATCTGGTTGATGCTGGTGTTGTTGATCCACATGCCAAACCTGATCGGCTCCTGATGCTCGGCAATGGTGACATTCTCAAATCCTGAAGCTCAATTATATCTGCTTCAGTAGTGCCAGTAAGTTTTGTAGTTCTTGTTCTACTATCTGATGAAAATTAATCAGCCAATAATTCATTTAAATTCTCTTAATCATCAGAAAAATATTATATAGAAAATTTTATAACATTTTTATCCAACTCACCCATACTTGGTGAATTTCTAATTTTATTATCCATCATATCCTTTTTTCTTTTTGTTTTTTTCTTAGCTCGTGCACCCCAGTAAGTATAATTCACTGCGGCATATTCAAGCAACGCAGCAAATACAAAGAAAAAACACATTACGAGATAAATATCAATGGCCTTAACATAACTGATTCGTGGTAATGAGCTTCGTACACCCGTTGATATCGTTGTCATTGTCAATACCGTTGTGATACCTGAAAGGAAAATGAATTAGAAACATTGTGGTATAAATACGTATGGATAAAAATAAGTGGAAGAGTGGCATGAAAGAGCCATTATATCATTTACGCAGTAGTTTTCGAACGAATCATGGATGTATTATTATTTTAAGATAGTAACACTAGCCATATGTCGTCCGCAAACATTTGTCTATTGACTATTTATTTATTAGTTTTTTGACGTCTATACGGACATAACTAATAGTAATATGATTATACAATAATTTTATAGATATATTAGGCCTTCTAATACCATATATATTTTGCAGGCAATTCTTTAATTTCATACTGATTTTCGGGGTTATGTTTCTTGGGAGAATATGTTTTAAAAGAGCCGGGCTGCAGTGTGATGAAAAAGCCAGCTTTATATGGTCCCTTCAAAAAGCTCTTACTAAGAAATCTAAAATAAATAATAATACAGACTCAGATACATCAAATAAAATTATATGAGTTCTTAAAAAGATCGTACCTAGTCAGATTGCAATGATTGATCTCAAACGGCTAATTTCATGAGAATTACTTAGATTTGAGTGAATATTTTATCCAGAGTTTGCGTTATATAAAACGTTTTATAATTATATAAGATATAAAATTATATCTTAATATTATTAGTAAATAATATCTTTGTTAATCTAAAATTTCAGTCCTGTAATAAGAACTTGGCTCTTTCAAAACATTGGGTGGCTTTTCCAATGCCTATGTGTTATGAAAGAGGCGAATTTTATTATTTTTATAAATAGTTAGAAGTCCAAAAATACCGATAATTTTGAAAAATGTTTTATGCCATCACGTACATAAATGAATAAACAATTACTTACGATACAAATTTTTTTAATTATTTATTTTCTTTTATCTTATTTATCCTTTTTTTCAAAAATGGCTCTTTCATGCCACTCTTCCGCTACATTTTAAAACGTACCTAATGCAACTCGTGCGCTCGTTGCTTCATGATTGATCCAAAAGCTCACCCAACTAAGCATAACAATGAGAATGCTTGGTAAATACGTCTGAAATACAAAGTAGCCGATGTTACGTTGAAGTTTAAAGCTCAATGATAGCCTTTGATAGATGCCTGTAGCCAGTCGTTCCTTCCGGTCGTTGGTGTTGTATCCGAGTATTGAAAATTGCGGTAATTCTGCATCTTCCACTCCACGAACAGACGTATCTTTCCAATACATTACAACATCCAAGACTGTATACCCGTCTACGACAATAATAATGATGAAATTAAATGATGGAAATTTTCTTCAAGAATTAAATTATCGATTTTCAATTGTAATTTTAAAATATATATCATCAACTTCCAACCAAGTTACCAAAGTTTAAGCAAAGCTCCAAGATAAATAATGAATAAAAAATAGTTTATGAATTTCTAGAAAGGTTTTTATTGCGATTATAAAATTCAAATGATTTTTATTTAAGTAAAATAATGAATCTAATTTATTTCAATGATTTTATAAAATAATTATCAAGCATTATATTTAATTTATATACTCACAACTCTCTATTTCAACGGTGCAATTTTGAAAATCAAGAGGATAGTAATGTAAATCCATCATACAAGCTAATGTTGTTGTAAATCTCATTCCATATGTAACAGATCCATCACCAGCTAATCGTATAAGTTTGTTACGTTCAGTAACGTCGTGAAGAAAACTGGGAATGAAACCTCTTTACCATTGTCATTAAAATCTCCATGACACCAATGATCATTAATATTAATAAACAAATAAATAAATAAATAAACTTTAATAATTGATAAAGTGATAAATAAATAAATAAATAAATAAATATCAAAATCTGATGATTGTATTAATTGAAATTCGATTAAAATGGAATTTTCCACTGATAATAATTACAATAATTAATCAATTAGTCAATTATTAATAATGTAAACATGTATAAAGATCACACATGTGTGTTCACACTACTATTATCGAGCTTTTAAAGTTCCAATGTGGGAAAACAGCTTTAATAGCTTGAATACTATACGCTCATCTCATTCAAAGACGAGTATTTAGCGCGCTTGAGGCATCCATTGCCCAAGCTGTTAACCCACATACCTTATAATCGATCGTTTTATATTTTTACTTTGTTCACTATTTTATTATTCACCTGTTCTTGTCGTTAGCAAAGAACGTATCTGGTACCCAAATTTTTTCAGCAAAATCACCGCCCAATGTGAAGACTTCACCCGCGTGGGAAAATGCCAAACGTTCATCATTCCAGTACTGGTTCAAGTACAATGTAATTGTGTAATCCTAAAAAAAAATAAATTATTTACAAAAACAAATTACTTAAACTATAATCAAATTTATTATATCAAACTAAACCATTGTTTTATATAATTAATATTATTCCCAATTTTGAAGTCATATCTCATGAACAGTGACTCGTAGCGAAAAAATTGTAGAGACACTTTTTGTAGAGAATTTCATGATCTACAACTTTTGTTCGACTCATTTTTGCGTTAACATCACCGTTTTCGAAAAAAAAAAATCGAAAAAAAAAACCGATTTTTCTTTGCATTCATTAGGGATTTATATTCATATTTATTGAAGTTAATTTATAAATTTATTTTTTATTATGTAAATTATGTTGAATAGGTATTATGAATTGTGTTTTATGTATTTATTTTTATTGTTATTTATTATAAACTTACCATATTTACTTCTGATATTGCGTCAAAGCTGGCGATTGTCAAATCCATTCCGACAAGTAGTGGATCACCTTCAACAATTTCATCAACAATATAATTAGCGAGTTATTTTACATATTAAATAATAGAATGATTATTGAAGCTCGATGAATATTAGAATGGTTTTAATATTGTTTTGAAAAATGATAAATGAATTTATGAAGTTTTTTTTATTTTAAAATTATTTTAAGATTCTTACCACCGAAATTGGGCCTCAATCTTATGTCATATCCATCAAGTATTCTCGAAATTGTTTGAGTAACATTTTCTAGTCGGTCAGATGTACCACTCCCACCAGAGTTTAAATAACCCCTATAAAATAATAATTAATTCCACTTAGATAAAGATAAACAAATTAATTACAATGATGAATAACACAACAATAATTTTAATTCTAAATAAATTTATAAAATTCTATTTGATTTTATATTTTATATCTCAACTTTGTTAAACATAAAAAAATATTTAATTATTCAATATTTATTTATATTGTATTATTTTAAATAATAATTAAATAAAACCTCTATTATAATAGTCCATATTTTAAAAACGTTCATTTTTTAATTGCACAAAACTTTTTTTTCATTTATTCTTGATTTTCTTCCAATAACGATCAATTATTTTCATTTTTTTTTTACAGTGTTCTAATACATTTATTCTAATAAATATCAATTGAATATTCTCGTTGTCATAGTGATAAAAATGCCAGAAATAATATTATTCCAACGTTTCATTTGTTTTTCTTGTTTTTTGTTTGTATACACAAAATTTATAAAATTCTTTGTATTGTATTGGCAAATAATTTCCGCGGTAATTTAAATTAAATCGTGTATAAATAACAACATTTAAAAAGCAATGATGGCTAATTTGGACAGTATTGAATTCTTTTTTGCATTGGCATTAATTTTGGGTGTAATTATTCTTGCAACTTTATATTTCCAAGGATATTTTGATTCTAGTTCACATCCAAGTTCAAGAGGACATGCTCGTGGTGGCGCTAGATAAACTAAATTATCTCTATAATTTATTTATAAAAATAAATAATATAAATTCATGGATTTTATTCGTGATATAATCCAAAATTTTACTGACTCATTATGTTCCACACAATTAATATCAATCATTGCATTACCAATCATCATTCTCTTTGGGTCAATTGTCAGCATTGGAATCATTTATGTCGCAGAAGAAAATTAATAACAATTGTGATGTAAAATGTAAATACAAAATATAATTGATATTAATCACTCAACAATTTTTAAAACATCAATTAACTTACAAAAAAAAAATTTTATAAATCCATGAATAGATATAAATAATTGTGTGTTTGTGTATGCAGGTGGAATATATTTGTCAATTTCTTACCACGCACTGAGATAACTGAAATGTATGAGTAATATAATCAGTAAAATCTCATTCAATGATGACATCCTGCAATGTGAAGACAGGACCAACCGAAAATGTCTCGTCATTCGTAAATATTCCACGTCATCTTGTCATCTTTTTTCTCTCACAAATGTTGATAAAGTTCGCTGAAAAATAAATTAATGTATAAATTAATTGAAATTACAATTTCAATAATGAAATAAGATGATTAAAAATATGTGAATAATACTGCTAAAAAAATATAAACACAGAAAAATAATTCAAACGAGTTTAAAATTATTTTAAAATAATTTTTTCATCAAATCATATTTTTTTTTATATGTATATATGGATTATTGTTTATTATTAATTATAAATTATAGGATCTTACCTCATGATTGATCAAGATTTATATGAAGAACTTGAAAAGGTGAACAATTATTTCACATTGGCAGATAAACAATTGTGTAAAGTAAACGGCAGAATTTATCAAAACGTGGCAGCAAAATTTATCTTCACAATAAAATTTATAAATTTAAATATTATTTATTTAGATTGATAGATTTAATTTTATATTAATATTTATAATTTATATTAATGTTTTAAAAGTGCTTTAAGAATTTTATGAAATGGATAATGGACAAAATTATTATTATTTTATTTTTCGTACAGTTGTTGTGAGTTAATATTTGAATTTTATTTTTATTATTTGTTTTTATATTCTCATTTGTAATGGAATGTGCTCCTACTAGAAGAGGATATGCTCCGCGGGTATTCTCGTCGTGACACGGGAGGAAGGGAGGTTCGAACAAACTCTCAACCGACACAGCGAATGCGCGCGCTACTACATTACTTTTACAGTAGAAGCGTACAGTTGTGTGTATTATAAAATACTGTACTGTATTACGTCGACGTGATACGATGGACAGATACAACCGAAAAATCATCACGTGTCTATATTTTATATTCATCCCCAATCGTTCTCGACCTTGTTTTCTTTCATTTCTTTATCTTCATGTAAAACTTAACGCACATTTTTTTAATTTTTATTATTTTTTGTTTTATTATTTGTATACTGTACATTTTGGAATATTTTTATTTATTTGATATTAATATTCGATTAGTTCTGCTATTTAATCCATTTTAATTTTTATGCGGGGAAATTTTAGTAATAAAAATTGAATAATAATTTTTATAAAAAAAAATTTTATTTTTAATAAATTCATTTTGAGGATTTGTTTTCTAATTTTTGCTAGGTATAAACCTCTTAATGTTTGTTTTTTAATGAAGTTTTGAATTTTGATGAAGAAAAAAAAATTTCTAATGACAAAAATTAATTTTTAAATAAAATTATAATTTTATAGTTCATTATTAATATATAATTGTTTACTTAAAAACTTTGAGATGAGAAATTTGAAAAAAAAAATTTTTTTTCGACCTTATATCTTTATTTGTTTGCTATACACAATAAAAAACTTTATATTCGCAATAATTCACATGGTAAATAAATATTCATAAGCATATACAGATTAAATAAAATTTTATTTCCACAAAAAAAAAAATTAAAATGAGTACAAAACTTTATTATTATAATTTTAAACTCAACTTCCACGTTATTAAAAAAATAATAACCACGACAAAATATTCAAATTTTCAAATAACAAAATACAAAACAATTCAAGTTTATTAATTAAACTGTTGATCATAATCCGACCAAACCGTCAGATTAATTATTAATTTTCACCAATATATTCACAATATCAATACACATTTATCAATGCAGAAAACCTCCTAATAACGGCCACCTCTCAATAGCGGCCACCTCCCAAAAACGGTCACTCCCAAATCGGCCTATTTTTCAAATACTCGGAATTTTACATTCATCTCCGACTTTCGCTGTAGACACCCCTCTCAATAGCGGCCACAAAATCACATGACCGCTATTCAGAGGGGCGAATGTATAATATAAAAAAAAATATATACATAACATATAGATTTGTTTTTTTATTATTAATTTATACACATAAATAGATATATAATTCAAAGTAAAATTATTATAACCAGCGTAAAATAATTTATTTTACGGAGCTTGCGCGCATGAAGCTTTCTTTTATATTCATTATATACCTATATATCCACATTGAGAAATGATAGAGTAAGCTGCAGCGGTACATACAACCATCTCTACTCTATCGTTTCACTATTCCGGCGTGAGTTGGCACTGTTAATCGCGCGCAATCCCAATAGTTAAAAAATAATATCCACACGACTTGGTAATTATTATAAATATATCATTGATAATTAAATTAATTTCAATGATAAACCGTGAAATAAGAAACAACAAAATATCTTGGTACAATTAAAAATTATCGACAACACATCAGCAAATATTTATTAATAAAGGAAAAATAATTATAACATCATATAAAAATTTGTCATGTAAGTAGGTATATTTGCATGAAAGATTATATTATTAATTAAATAAATTTATTGATAATTGTGTGCGTGTGTTGATAAACAAATTCTATAGATATTTATTAATAATTTAATTATGCATCACGCTTCAATAATGGTATATTATATATTACATATATACATTTGAATATAGATATATTTAAATATTAATGTGAATTATTTTCATATTTGATAAGCAAAGCATGAAATAAATATTGTGATGATTTGTTTGAGGACATACAAGTGCTTTTGACATTTTCCTATATTTCCCGATGTCAATGAGACTATTTTTAATTACTACCCTCATAATTATACACAATAACAATACACAAATATTTTTTTTTTATTGGAATAATAGAATTGGATATGATTAATTATTAATTATATCAACATTTGTATCAAGAATTCTTGAAGATTATAAATATTTTTCTTAGGATAAATAACATGTTATTGATAATGTTCATTTTTATAAAACTCATGTTGGTATATAATATTTAATTTAAACATTATTTACACGTGTAAATATATGTTGAATGTTAATTGGACCATTTGTGTCATGATGAATGAATATTTATTTAGTGGAGATGATGACGAGGGATTGATCACGGCAATATAAATACAAGAAAACAAATAACGGGTTTTTGATGGGTTTATAAAGTCACACTTTGTAACGATGTATGGGCAAAGTATAAACTTCCGTTCATCGTATTTACATTTCTGTGGCTGTCGTGTTATATTGAACTTTCTACATAGATAGATGAGAATAATTATATAAGGCCCATGTTTAACTTTTCCTTCTGATTAGCATGACGTATTTGTGATTTATAAATTTAAAAATGTCTTTGTCGATTTACAAAGTTGCATTTTATATATTTAGTTATTTATTATTATATAAATTGAAATGATTTTCAAATTTATTAATAAATGATTAGTTAATTTTAATAACTAATTACTACATTGTATAAAAATTTTTCATTCAGTTATTAATCATAAAATATTTACCATATTATTTAGCATAATGTTGTTCCAAGATTAAAAAAAAAACATGGTAAATTTTTTTTGTAAATATTGAAATATAAAATATTCTTTTAATAATTTTTTTTTATCCCCACGTGACGATTTTTTTTATGAAAAGTGAACTGTATATTTGTCAAAATTTAACAGATCATTTTCATCAGTCATTAATTACCATGTGACACTTGCAATGTTGATAATGTATAATAAAAAATGAACTTCTAGTTAATGGAATAATGAGCACGGAGGAGCTGACGAATAAGTATCCTGAAAATGGCGAAAAAAGCAGAAAAAAAAAAGAATGAATCCGTTGAAAGTTCGAGATGTAGGTCGTCCGTGTAGTACTCTCAATTCCCCAGGCGTTTTTTTTCGCTTCGATCGTCCTTGTCGTTTTGTTCTTTCATGTGAAACGATTTCCCATTGCAGTAGTGGTTCATCTAGAAATAAAAAGCAAAAAAAAAAAATAATAATAAATATACAAATAAATGTAGCAGACAAAAAAATGACGACGAAATATAAATAATTAAGTAATAAAACAATTTTAAGTAATTGATATATCAAAACATTGAAAGTTTTCTGATATTACAATGAAACAAATAATTTATCAAAAGTTCAAATTTATAATATCTTAAAATTATTTTCATGATTAAAAAATAATTCAATTGACTTATAAACGTAAAATTATTTATATTTACCTATTTTCTAAATATAAATATATGATATACAAGTCACTTCCGTTTAGAGATTATATGAAATGTGTTGAGTCGTGTTCAGTGACGGTTTCATATCTATTCTGATGATATATTCGCATATCACATTTATTTTCACCATTTGTGAATATATATTTACTCCAAATATTTCACTATTGTATTTTTTATAAATCCAGTACAACGAATATATATTTTTTAAGCGTCCATACATCACCCTAATGTGTGTCACTGCACTTCATGATGATGACGATGATGGTGATGATGATGGTGCTGTGGATGACACATTTGATTAATAAATAAAAGTGGCTGAATGAATTAATAAAAAAAAAAATAGGATAAAAATACTTGAAATAAATAATAAATAAATATGGTTATGTACAGAATAATGGTTGAAAAATATGATGTAACCAAGTGTATAGATAGATATTCTACTTGAAATAGTTACAGTGGCGCTAGACCTTTTTTTTTTTTTCACTGAGTTTCATCGTTGATCGTTCACGTGCTTGCTCAACGCGATGTGCTGCGTCAGCGAACCAAATACACAAGAGCACTTTATATTCTTCTTTCTTTCCACTCTATCGTCTTCTATCCATCCCACATGGATGTATATCCACCACTTCCTCTTGGCACGCTTCGTTGATTCACAAGTTTAACGTATATTGTATATGAATATGATAATAAAATGAACGTATCTAACTTTTGCTTTTGCTCTAAAATTTCTTTTAAGATTTTTCAAGCTTTCAAATCAACTCGCTTTACTCCACCAACATCAGTATACACTTCATTCCTCTTGTTGATTAGTATCTATCAATGTATTTTAGATTATACTTCATTGAAGAAGAATCAATTTAACTTTTATTATCAAATTTTTTATTCATATTTCGACTTTATAAAAATTTTTGGTGAAGTATTTGTGATTTAATTGGTTTATATTCAATGAAGTTATTGTGTTTGGATATTTTTTGACTTTATTCCTTGACGATTCCTGAAATAATTCATTAGTGAGGTTAAACAATTTGTTTCATGTTTTTTTTTACTTTATTTGTGTTATTGATGATCAATTTTTAGGTTACTTGCTCTTTTATTCATCTTTATTGGGACATCTCACTGCAATGAAAATTTGACGATTCATAATTTATTGACGAAAATAACAACAACTGCAACGACGATTGAAATTCCATCATCGAAATTTAATAGAAGTGTGAGAGGAACTACTAATGATGTTGTCTCCAAAAATATAACAATGGTATTGGAAAATCTCTTGATGAATTACGAAAGCAGTCAACTACCTACACATGGAAAAGGTATGTGATAATATAAAATTGTTCACGTATGAATAAATAAATGAATCTATTATAATTCCCATTGGGATTAAGGTTATAAAATTTTGATAACTTTCAATATGAAAAAAAAATTAATGATGAAGAGAAAACCATAATTGGATTATGAAAGAGTGTAAAACTTTTTAATGGGGATTTATTTCCTATTTGTAAAATATCCAACCGTTAATTCCAAATTATTTCTTTCCATTCATTCGTAAAGAGACTGATCCTTTTATCTAACTTTTTTTCTTCTTAAATCTGAAAAAAATATTGAATACCAATTAAATTTCAATTTACTTATTTACCTGATACTTTTTATTATTTTATAAATATAGATTTAAACCTTGTGAATTTTTCCTAGGAATTCCAACGGTTGTGAAGACTAATATATTGATACGAAGCATGGGTCCAGTTTCAGAACTAGATATGGTAATAAATCAATGAAACAAATATTAATTAACAATACCAATGATGATAGAATTAATTGTTATTTATTTTAATTAATATTCAATCTTTGCCAATACATCCACGAAAATGACGATGTTTCTCATGTCGTTTGCGATGGTAATATGACCGGTATTCGACAAACATAAAAAGTGGGGTTATGTCTCATCTCCGGTAAAGAATAATATAATCTCAGAGAGGAGATATGAAGTCGATCAATCAAAGAACGCGAATTTCTCATCTTTATCCGCATTATTGTTTTTTAAATCGCTGCAAGCAAGACATAACCTCAATTTTTCCCTCGGCGGAAAAATGGTCATAGTAAAATCGCAAATGACACCTAAAAAATTGCAATTTTAATACAAATATTGAAAGAAAATACAACTACTTCTGCATAATTTCATAATATATCAATAATATTACCAAATTAATACTCATTGAGCCTTTAATATGTATATCAAGGACTATTCTATGGATTGTTACTTTCGTCAATATTGGCGTGACTCTCGATTAAGTTTCCTAGGACCAATTAAATCATTGAGTTTAAGCATTAAAATGCTAGAGAGAATTTGGCGACCAGATACATACTTTTACAATGGCAAACAAAGTTACGTTCACACAATTACTGTTCCCAATAAATTACTACGAATATCTCAAGATGGTGATATTCTTTATTCCATGAGGTATCAATCAGAAACTTCATTAAATATTACTCTAGTAATTAATTCATAAATTTTTTATTGCTATAATAACCACATTTTAGACTCACAATCAAAGCTAAGTGTCCAATGGAGCTGAGAAATTTTCCGATGGATCGACAATCTTGCCCACTTATCCTTGGAAGCTGTACGTTTTCACATATTATTTCATCACGAAACAATATTATATTTTTGATTCTTCTATTTAGATGCTTATACTACCAAACACTTGGTTTATGAATGGCAAGAAGGATCTTCTGTTAATTTTATTCATGGAATGACTTTGTCACAATTTGACCTCATGAGTTCACCTTATAGAAACCTCACATTCATTCGACGTGAAGGTGAATTTTCCGTTCTTCAAGTCTCATTCAATCTTCAACGAAACACTGGATACTTTCTCATTCAGGTATTGATTTTATATCTATAAACTAAACAAAATACAAAAATAATGCATGTTAATTTACTGTTTTTTATTTTTTGCTTATTTGAATATTTCAATTTTCTCAGGTTTATGTTCCATGTGTTCTCATTGTCGTTTTAAGTTGGGTATCATTTTGGATTCATCGTGAAGCAACTAGCGATCGTGTAGGCCTTGGTAAAATTAATTATTTCTAGATTCAAAATCATAATTAATATTATGTATTTACATAGATTTTTCTTGATAATAATTATTTACTTTTTTCTAATTTTATTTATCCAGGCATCACGACTGTTTTGACTCTCTCAACAATTAGTTTAGATTCAAGAACCGATCTTCCAAAAGTACGATATGCCACGGCGTTGGATTGGTTTCTTCTAATGAGCTTTTTTTACTGCATTGCAACTTTACTTGAATTTGCTGGTGTTCATTATTTTACTAAAGTTGGAAGTGGCGAAATTCGTATTGACGAAAAGGAATGGGAGGAATGGGAAGAAATAGCTGATAAAGATCACAATGATAAATTGAGCTCAATGACAACGTACAGTCCACAATCGGTACATCCAGAAGGAGTTGGAGCAAGAAAACGTGGACCATTGATGTGTTCATTATACAATGTGAGCTATTTGCAATTTTAAATAATTATAAATATAATTATATTAAGTTTACTCTTTTTTTCTAAATTTTATCGATATTAAACTATGCAATTTATTAAATAATCAATGAATTGTATTACATACTTTTAATATTTTTTAATTGTTTGATATATTTATGAATAATAACAGGATTCTGTGGGATTTGGATTGGAAACTAGTTACTCAATATCAGCTGCAGTAACGTGCAAACCATCAACAATGGAACGACAAACACAAACTGAATTATGTGTGCCAAAGTGGCGAATGTTTTTATATTGTCTTACAGGAGATGACGAATTTAGGTTAGGAATTTGGATTTATACTAGTATAATTGTCATCAAAGTTCAAATAATCATTCAAGAATTATTATTATGTATTTATATACATTTAAAAAATGTTTTAGACGACGTCGTGAACGTGAAGCATCGAGTGGATGTCGCAGACATGGTGAAAGAATTGAAAGACATATAAACAGCGTTTCATACATTGATAGAGTGGCTCGTGTGGTATTTCCCGCATCATTTACATTGCTTAATGTATTTTATTGGTTGGTTTATGTTACATATCAAGAAGAATTCAAATGGCATGATCCACCAATCTCTCCTAGTCGATAGATCAATATTATAATTACGTATAAATATGAAGAAAATTAATAATCAAAAGCGCGGGAATTTATGGAAATTCAAATTTTAATGTGTACCTATTATTTATTATTATATGAACATGAAAATGAGGATTAAATAAATTACACAAAGTTATCATCATTGTAAACAAATATAAATTAATACTCTCCAAATTATTTTTTGGAAGCGAAAAAAAATTTATTTTCACACCGCCATATTCGCAATTTTAAATTGGACATCTCACCATGTTTAACCTCAATTCTTTCAAGTTGAATTACTTTGGTATAAAAACATCTTATATTCTACCAATAACTGTTAATCTACTCAAAATATTTTATTTGCAATAAATGAATACTTGTACAACCAATTTTTCATTTTAATACTATTTATTTTTCTATTTATATCAACAAATAAAATTACATATATACATACATATATTTCAATAATAATATACTTCAATAATGTATCAAAAGATTTGATTGAGAGCAACAAAAGGTCGAAAATGAAAACTAAATTTATAAATGATATAAAAAATTCGCAAGCGAAACACCACAAATTTATCCGTCGTCCATGGAAATGAGATTGAGGTTATGGCGCCATCAGTTGGCAAAGATATTCATTAAATCTATATATATTCTCAAATTTGACGCTGTCTACGCCCTGTTTTTGTGTGCAAACTGCAAACTGTACATAATCATCTTGACAATTGTACACAATCATAAATTTATATACTTGCATATGTGTATTTATCATATCATAGATGTGTATAAATTTTAATCAAGAGTTCTAAAAGTACAGCCATCGTGTGATTGTCATTATCATCATCATCATCCATATTTCATGTATTATCTTCATCACAAATGTTTATATATGTGTATAGATAGATAATGTAGATGTGGTTAGTGAATTTTTTTGATTTAGCTGTGACTTTGGACCAGTATAATATATTTTATATCAACATTTTGTAATTTGTATGAAATATTTTCTCATGTGAACACTCATGGTGTCAAGCAGAAGAAAAATATTTTCGTGCTTTTATTTCAATAGCCAAATTAAATAAATTATCTCCTAGTTATACATTGAAGCTCATATACAGTGAGATTTATTAATGTGTTATCTAACTAGGTGATAGGACAAAAAAAAAAATACTGATTTTGATATTGCATAAAAGTCAGTGATTACACGAGAGAATATAATTTTTATCATCAATGTATTACGTGTTTTGATTTGTTAAGAATAATA
This sequence comes from Microctonus brassicae, assembly GCA_918226075.1. Classification (NCBI taxonomy): domain Eukaryota; kingdom Metazoa; phylum Arthropoda; class Insecta; order Hymenoptera; family Braconidae; genus Microctonus; species Microctonus brassicae. The sequence continues at coordinate 8,638,241 of OW445490.1, forward strand.
TTTTATTTTATTCAAACACAAATTTCTCAATGTGCCAATTATACATTGTCAATAATTGAATCTATAAAATAATATATAATTGAGAAACACAATGGGTATCGGATTAAAACCACTGGAATTTACTGATTGTCTCACGGATAGTCCATATTTTCGTGAAAATTTACATTATCATGAACGTGAATTAGAAAAAACGAGTCAACAAATAAAACGACTTGTTAAAGAGGTGAAGGACTTGTTACTTGCTACAAAAAGTAAGTTATCATGTATAAAAAATTGTCATTTTGTTTATTTATTTGTGTATATTATATTTATAATGAATGCACTTATTGCACATTGAAACACAAACACACTGTAAAAATAAAATTATATATTTGTAGGTTATATTGGCCTATTTAATTATCAATTTCATTCCTATTTAATTATCAATTAGTGGATTTATACACTTGGTTGATATAAATTTGTAGGGTGTGTGATCCTTGTTAATTTGTTTCATCAATAAATTATTCTAGCTATTAATTAAAATGCATGAATATATCTCTTATGCAATTTCTTTTTCTTTTGCATGGGTATTTATAAACATATTTCATTTGTATGAATAGTTCCTTTGCCAACTAATAATTTACTCATCATTAGTAACTTATTGAAGAATTATTTTAGATAAATTCGATGAAAATTATTAATTACAGGCAAATAATTGTGATCAAATTAAGCGTTTTATCTCCTATTGTTTAAAGATCTTTCTAGAGCCCAAAGAGCATTCTCAAAAACACTGCAGAACTTTAGCTTTGAATGCATTGGAGAAACACAAACTGAAGATGAAACACATGTATCCCAGAGTTTAATGGAATTTGGTAAACTCATTGCATCAATTGAGGATGAAAGAGATCGCATGGTAAGCTATAGAGAAAAAGAGAGTATCAATAAAATAATATAAATAATCCTACCAAATAAAATATTAATTTTATTTGAAAGAATTATTTTTATTATCAATCAATCTTTATTTTTATTTATTTGTTTTTGATTAATGATATATTAATGATAACTTTAATTAATCGCCTGATAAAATAAAATGTCTTCCCAGGCTTTTGATTCAATAGAAATTAATTTCAATTATTTATGCATGATGATTATTATAATAATAAATATATAGAATAGAAATTAACTTTGTTTCTCTGATTCTATAAATTATTTCAGCCATTGTGTATATCAGTCCAGTGTTTCTAAATATTTAATATATTGCTAATGTAAATATCATGGTTTTCTATTTTTTTTTTTTTAGTTGGCAAACTAGGAACTGCAAGTATTATAGTGAATTCCCGTGCAGTGTGCTTCAATATATCACTCTAATTATTCTATCGTTGTGTACACTTTTAACTGAACAATTATCTATTTTTCATTCTATTTTTCTATCAAAGAATCAATCACTTCTTTCATACACCGTTGTAGTTTTTTTTTTCTATCAATTTTATTGTGTATAGAAAATGATATTATAATTATATTATCTGTACACTAATTGTTTGAGAATTATAAACATGATTTTTATCTTTAGATACAATTTTTTGTACAAATTAAACACGTACACGAGTGTGCGCACACTCACATGTTTATTTTATATTAATGTTTGTTTTTGTAATATTAATTATGTGTGTGTTGCAGCTTGAAAGAGCTTATGATCAAATAATACTTCCCCTGGATAATTTTAGAAAAGAACATATCGGTGGAGTTAAGGTATTTACTAATTTTAATTATTTGATTGATTAAATTTGATTGTGAAGTTGAATTTTATTTGTTATTAATTTATATTTGGTTTTTTGTAAATGTTTAGGAGGGGAAGAAGAAGTTTGAGAAACAAACTGTGAAATTTTGTCAGAGTCAAGAACGATATTTAAATCTTTCAACAAAAAAACAAGACAATGTTCTTCAGGAGGTGATAAAAAATTGCTTTAATTAGAAATTTTTTCTTTCAAGTTTTACTATTTAATTAATTATTTATTTGTTTGTTTTTTTATTTATTTCTTAGGCTGATGCAACACTGGATATGGCTGAGAGACACTTTTGCCAAGCCAGTTTAGAATATGTTTTTCTTCTCCAAGAAGTTCAAGAAAGAAAAAAATTTGAATTTGTCGAAACGGTAAGAAATATTTTTTAAGATTTTATTTTTACAATATTGTATAAAATTTCTTTGATGTTTCAGCTGTTGGGTTTTATGTTTGGATGGTTGACATTCTATCATCAGGGTCACGAAGTTGCAAAGGATTTCAAGCCCTATATGACTGAATTACAATTGAAAATACAAAAGGTATATTTCTTTTATAAAATAAATTATTTACACAGCAAAAAAATTACATTAATTAATCTATGATTAACCTAAAAGTTTTGCCATGTGATATAAATTATTTCGCTCTTGTAAATTTGTCTAATTGATCTTTAAAATATTTATTTTTTTATGTAGTTTAATAACAGCATGCATAACAGCTTTCTGATTTACATTATTTGTGTGTGTATATTTTTTTACAAGACTAGAGAGAATTTCCTCGCTACCCGGGATAAAACTGAATCGCTTATGAATAAAATGAAGGACATGAAAAAGGTAAAAAAAAATCACTAAATTAACTCTATCGTTCTCAAAATAATAAACTAAATTGTTGTATTAATATAAAATAAATCATTAATTTTTTTCATGCAATTCATAATGAACTTGCGATTTATTATTATTTTTTTTTATGCTCATAATTTTACACAGTCAGCAGTTGAAACTGGAATAAGTAAATTGAACTCACGCGAGGGTTATCTATTTTTAATGGAAAAAAGTAAGTTGTCAATTATTTAATTTCTTTATTTCATATATAATTATTATTGTGTATTAATTTTCAGAGGCTTTTGGAACAACATGGACAAAACAATATTGTACATATGAAAAAGACAAAAAGGAATTTACTATGATTCCTTATAATCAATTAACTGGAAAATTCGTAAGTTATTTTATATAAATCTTCGATTCAAATAAAAATACTGTGAGAAACAATAAATATATTTTCAAGTATTCATCATTTAATATATAAAATTATTTAATACAGAGTAACAAGGATACATTAATATTGGCCAGTTGTATTCGTCGTATGTCAGATACAATTGAAAAAAGATTTTGCTTTGATATTACTGCTGTTGACAAGTGAGTTCATGACGACATAATTATTTTTTTAATGCTAATTATATTGAAAAATAAATTATATATTAATTCTTTTAATAAATATTATCTTAGACCTGGTATAACGTACACATTTCAAGCACTCTCTGAAGAAGATAGAAAATTATGGATGGATGCTATGGACGGAAAAGAGCCAGTAAGTCAGTACTTTATTCGGTTTATCAAAAAATTCACCGAATAATATACACAAAAAATTAATAATAAACCTTATATAAATATTTTATTACTTTAATTTATAGACATATGCATCACAAGGTCCATCAGTGAAACCTGAAGAAACTGTTCTAGATGAAAATGGTTTTGCATTTATATCAAAATGCATTGATACACTTGAGGATCGAGGTAATTTTTCATCACAAATCAACAAATGATTTCGTGAGATCGATTGAAATTGTTTAAGTATTTGATTTAATAATTAATTGAATTATCTTTGTTTTTCTCACACTGGTTAAGGCTTGGAAGAGCAAGGTCTTTATCGAGTTGTTGGTGTTGCATCGAAAGTAAATAAATTATTGGCAATGGGATTGGATAAGAGAAAATTAGAAAAGCTCAATCTTGAAGATCGTTTTGAATGGGAAAGTAAAACAATTACCAGTGCGCTTAAAACTTATCTTAGAACATTATCCGAGCCAGTAATGACATTCCGCTACTATAATGGTTTCATAATGGCAGCTAGTAAGTTACAGATCATATATTTAATTATTTGTTTAAGTTAATTCTGATTATAAAATTTATATATTAATTTTTCATTGCAGAACTTGAATTAAGAGAAACTCGAATACGTGACATACACACCTTGGTATATCGATTACCCAAACCTAATTTTGATATATTAATGTTATTAGTCAAACATCTTTACAAGTATGAAACATTTAATTTATTTATTTATTTATTTATTCATTTCAATTCGATTAACAGAATAAAAATGAATATTAATTACGAATTTTTGTTGTTACAGCGTTGCAAATAAATGTGATAAAAATTTAATGACTGTGGGAAATTTAGCGGTGTGTTTTGGTCCAACATTATTGCGTCCTGAGGAAGAAACTGTTGCTTCAATTATGGATATTAAATTTTACAATATTGTTGTGGAAATATTAATTGAAAATTATGAACGAATATCGTCTGATGCACCTCATCATGAATATACACGAAAGATTACGCATATATCTCCGAATTCACAGTCGTCAATTGTATCATCACGTATGGATTCAAATGAAACTCAAGGTGCAACTGGAAATGGAAATTCATTGAATCGATATTCAATGCACGCAGCCATTCCTGTATCACATTCGCATGTTAGTGTGAAACATAAAATTTATTCCAACTTAAAAATCATTTATGTTCATTATACATTTGTTTATCGAATGTATCTCTGGAGTTAATTATTATTATTAACTATGAATATGTTTATTAGCTTGTTACTAGATCGTACTATGATGGACCGTTGCCTATCAGTGCAAAGCCACTGTTGTCTAATGATGATAGAAATAATGGTGAATTTGAGAATATTGAATATGGAATTTCGCGGTTGCCATTGTACGGAGATTGTCGAGCCAATCGTGCAAAATTGGTTAATGCTAATTTTATGTATCACTCTGCTGATAAAGGTAAATATTTATTAGAGATGGTATATAACAGAATTCAAATCAATATTTTATTTTTATTTATACAGTTTTAGGTAGTGGCAATACCAGTAGCTCAAGTGAATCTGTTGCATCTGACTCGCAACTTTTCACTTCAGATATATTACCAATTAAACATAAACGTGGACCAACTATGGGTATGCATTATCCATCTGGATATTCACAACGTGCCATTCCGCCAATATCAATGTGAGTTTTAGTATATTTAATATTCTGATATTACATGTATAGTGCTTCGTTTGAGGGGAATATTTTTTTTTTTCGTGGGATTGATGAAATATTATTCTAAACATTCAAAAAAAAATTTCCCACTAAAGGTAAGCTCTTAATTTTAATATTGAGTACTTTCACAATCAATTTGAATTTTTTTGTTTAATTAACACGTGAATTTCAATTTATTTTTTATTTATGAATAGCTTCGCGGCATTTTATGCTATTTGATTGATTCTCAGCAGAAATTGTACAGAAATATTTAATCTTTAGAAGTGCCTATCACTAAATTATTTTCTGTGAACTGCCCTACCGATAAAAAATCGAAAAAACTATGAAATTCGAGCATAAATCGGCTTTATCATTTTTTAACAGTGGGGCAGCTTACAGAAAATCTCCAAGTAGCAGCCATTGAAATTTGTTTAGGAAAATAGCTGTTGTAGGAAGTAACTTTCATGAAAATTATTCTCTGTTGTAGATTCTGATAGAAAATACAGCAAGTTTTGATAATTTTCTTAAATTGTAGTAATTTATCTTTAATATTTAAATTTATTTATTATTTTCTTAGTTCCAATACTTCACCTACCAGTGGTCGATCAAGTCCAAGTCAAACTCCAGGAATTTGGAGAGTTCGTACATTGTACGCCTGTTTGGCAGAAAATGATGGAGAACTGTCATTTGAACCCAATCAAATTATCACAAATGGTTAATTACTCATCATACATTATTATTTACAAATATAAAAATTATAAATTAATTCCTATGAATAGTAACGATAATTCTTAATTATTTTTTTGTAGTTAAACCGTCGCTTGAACCTGGATGGTTAGAAGGTACATTAAATGGTAAAACTGGTCTAGTACCGAAAAATTACGTGGAGCAATTACCTTAGAAAAGAAAACGAATGTACCAAAGATGACAATTAATTAACCAATCAATTAATTAATTAATTAATTAATTAATTAATTAATTAATTATATACACCGTAGAAAATGCTACGTATACATTCCATGGAACGATTTTTTCATGCACAATACAAAAAATTGTTTTTACTATTATGCATAAATTGAATACATAGTTTTTAATAATTTTCAGGTAATTAATTTAGTTTATAATCACGATTAGATAGTAAATATACTGAGATATTTTTGTTGATCTTTTTATTTATTAAAAAATTAGTTTGTCCAAAGAATATATATGTATATATATACGCTTTGTATATAAATCCGTTTACAAAAATATGTTGAAATGAAAAAAAAACATCAATTTCCTCAATATTAAACGAATTTTAAATATGTATTCATTGAATTATATAATATTCATAATTTATTTTGATAATGTACAACAATTCATTCTACAATTATTCAATGAGTGATACAATTGCATTAAAAATAATTGAATGCCATTTTAAAATACAAAACATTTATAAAATGGTTTTATTTTATTTTTTTTTTTTTTTGTTATACTAATTATGTAATTAAATTTAGATATATAAATAAATTATTGCTCTTTATTTATAATCGGATTATCACCAAGCAAAAATTTATCTTCGTTGCATATAAGCTTACATATCAAATTTGATATTAATTTTTAAGTACAAAACTTGAATTATAAAATGTGAGAATATTTGAGGTTAATGTTTTATAATCTATGGATTAATAAAACTATAAAAGTTGCAGTTAATCAGCTTATTGCTTGTGACAAAATATATTACATATAAACAATCGAACAATCTTAATCAGTGTCATAAACACACGTATATTATAATATATACAGCTCAACCGATTTTTTTGTCGAAAGTATTCATATTATACATCGATATAATATATTGCACGTATTAATTTGAGGCTTGTACATAATTTTATTTTAAATTCACTAGAGATAATATACAGAATATAAAATAGAGTTATTGAATATTATTGTAAATGTTTTGCTTTCTCTTACTTCAACAATTCTGACAATTTATATACACTCTTGTTTTATTTATTGTCAAATATAAGTGAGTTCAAATTCGATCAATTTCATGCTTGATAATAAATACCGTCCGAAAGCAATAACATTGGCAATAGTTATCACATCTCTATACAGTAATGGAATATTAAATGTTATTAAATAATTAAATAGAAAATAAAAAAAAAATGGTCTAATATAATTTTACATAATTTAATATCAGAATACTGTGTTATGTATTTACTTTTCTATTTTATATTATAAATCTTTATATCTTAAAAATATCCAAAAATATAAAATATATCAAAAATAATTATCATTTAAATTTATTTTGCCCTGTACAATGATAAAATAATGTGATATGTCGAAAAATATGAAGTGAAATCAATTAAAATAATATATTTATTTATTCATGATTGTTTTTTTGAGCCATTATTGTTTAATTGTTGCAGATGAATTTCCATTCCCAACAATCCAGCTTTCAAAGCATTACATTCAACACTATTCCATATTGAACTCATAAATAGTGTGTAACAAAGAATCGCGGTGACAAATAATCGGAATATATTCAGACTAATAACAGCAGTTAATGAACCAATAATAGGATCAAGTCCTATAGAAAATGTAAGAGGTAAAATTAATAATAGACTCGCTACTAAATACCATAATCGTTGTCGTTTTATATCTTGGAGGGAATTTTTACATATATTTAATGCATCATTCAATGATCCTCTTGGATCTACATCCACCACTGAATATTCACCTGAATATAAACAATATAAATAAAATAAACCGTAATAAAATTAAATACAATATTCATATCGTTACCTTCAGTCAATTGGAATTCCGCCATGACTGCTTCATGATCAGAAAAGCTGAAATCCATATTTGGAACACGTTTTGGAAATGGTTGACGATAACTAAGTACATCCATCTGATCAAACATGATCAAAATATTTATCAAATCAATGGAATATTGACGATATAAAAGAATATTTATTTATTTATCTACCTTTATATTTTTTGAACCTAAATATAAAATATGATCAATTCGTTTGCCTAGTGGAAATTTTCTGGCAATTTTTTCTGATGTATAACTATTATTGGCACATTCACTTGTTCCTAAATCATTATTAACAGTTGAGCAAGAGTCATTTAAACAAGCTACGCCTTTGATAATGTTGTATGCTAAATCACCAGGACCTGTATTAAGATCACCACCAAGAACAACAGCGTCTGCACCTTGCTCAGTCATTCTAATAAATTGAGCCATATCAAATGCTTGAAGCACACGATGTGCCGAGTACTCATCATGCTCACAATTATATTCAGCATGTAACTAAAAAACATTATCAAATATTTCAATATAAAATTATTATTAATTCTATTAAGTATTCAATATTTTATATTGAATTTACTGATAAATAATTAATGTGTCCTTACATGAGCTACGTAAACATTAATATTCAAACTGTAAACTTTGAGTTTACACAAGCCAACACCTTTGCCACCAAACCAATCTCCATGATGGATTTTATGTACATATCCGTTGAGTGACCATTTATGAAACATGACATCTTGAATAGGATACTTTGAAAGTAAACACAAACCCGATCCAAGAACACCACTGAAATGATTAAATAAAATTTTTTTATCTTAAATATACAATACGAAAATTATCAAGGGGATATTTATTTTTTTTCTTTATAATTAAACAATAAATTGAGTGATTATTGTACCTGTGAAAATAATGAGAATGTGGCAAATTTTCCTGGCATGTTTTTTTTATATAATTAAAATCATCAGTGGACCAAACTTCTTGCAGACACACGACATCGAAATCATTTGAAGAAAGTTCTTCAGCAATAGCATACATTCGTTCTGATCTATTCTTTGATACATATGGAATGCCCCTGTTGTACAATAAACAATAGATTAATTAACAATTGTCATTTGATATTTCTAGCTTATTAAAACAAAGACTCTTTAGGCAATTTATATTAATGAATAATTGATTAATAAATAAATTCATGTAATTCATTTATTATTTAATATTTCTGAACATTATTCATCTTTGTATAAATAACTTACCAACAATTTAAAGTTATTATTTTCAAATTTATTTCTCTATTCATGATTTTATTAGTGAATATGTGTTTATCTAGTTGATCTATTTGGAGGTTATGTTATGTACTAAATTAAAAGAAAAACAAATGATAAATAAGTAAAAAATTCTTTCTTTGTGTGATCAAATATAAAGATATTGTTATCTAGCTGTTTATTTATAAGTATATCTTATTATTATTCTCATTTATCCAATAATGATAAGAATTAAGGCTGATTTCCAATGGCATTGTTGATATCTGAAAGTGAAATCATATCTCACTATTGTTCACTTTATGTGTGACAAAACGCATTGTAAAAGTTTTTTTTATAATCACATGACTTTCAAAGTTAAAAAAAGTCAATTCAAATGGTTTTTCAAATTCAAATCAAAATCCTGTCGTCGCTTATAACAAAGAAAAGAACATTAAAAAAAAAAAGTAATACACAATAATTGAAGAAAAGGCGATAAATAATTAAACAGCGTTTAAAAATCAATTTATTCATTTATAAATCACTCCACAAATGCATTAATCTTGTTCATATAACATAATGTACAATAAGTTAACATTTGTATAATTAATATTGACGTCCATGTTGAGATATAATTTTTAGGTTATACATACATTGATAGGAATAAATGGCGAAATATATCCATCATAATACAAAGTAAAATCGTTAATAATAAAACAAGTTAATAATTAAACAAATATATTTGTTTATTTATAATTATTTCTTTCATTTTTTCCACATACATTTAAAATTTTTTACATCACGTGACCTGATTGATGCTCAAACTGAGCTGCGCAGAGGACCAGCATGAAAACTCACCTCAATATTGAGTAATGGAGGCACAAGGAAAACGTTCGTTATTACATGGAAATTCCCGAATACAGCAAATAGAAAGCAAAGCCAGTTTCTAATATATATATATATACACCCTTACACAGACATACACATGTATGTATATAATGTTACTCCGTAATAAATGTAATGTTTGTTAATTGACAAAATCAAAATTTATTTTATTGATCGTTTTATAAAAAATTATTGTGTTACAGAAAAACAACAGTTAAATTTATCAATTATTATTATTCTACATATATCCAAGGCTTGTAAATAATACTTACATTTATTATTTTACAACAAAATGCTGTAATATTACTGGAATGATCTGTGCTTCCAAATATTGCATAAACAGGAATTATTGCAATGGCCACTGATGCAATTGTGAAAGTTATTGTTTTAAAAATATGACAAAACGAAAGAAAAACTTTTTCTGCATGACCATATCAATCAAAAGAGTAAATTAATTATTGATATTATATATAAATAATGGAGAATCGAACTGAAGATGTATCAGCAATAATGCCATTAGTGGCTGTTAAGGAGGAGCCAATTGACGCGGGAAATCATGATATACAACAATGCCAAATTCATGAAATACCTAATGATGATGAATTGGATCAGAGATCAATTGTTTGCACGCCAGAAAGTCAAGAGAATGAAGCTCGTACTTTTTTATCTAAATGTGTATTTTGTTGTAAAGTTTTCACATTTAATGATAATCCAAAATTATTGGAGTGCCTACATGCAGCTTGTGCCTCATGTATTAATAATAAATTAAGTGAACATAATGTATACGCTGACTCTGATATTGTATTAGATGGTAATGTTGTTGTTTGTCAGATTTGTAATGTTGCAAGTCAAACGGTGAATTTAATTGAGAATCAATTTTATGCTAAATTTATTGATGATAATTGTGGTCAAAGTGGAGATGATGATGGTAAAGAAACTGATGAAGAGGAAAAAAAATGTACGAGTTGTCATGATGATGCCACTGCTACCAGTTGGTGCGTTGATTGTGAAGAATTTATATGTCAAAATTGTGTAATGGCACATCAAAGATTGAAGATAACTAAAGATCATACAATAAAACCAAAAGGTGAAGTATCAAATGAAACAGAAAGTATAAAGAAAAATGAAAAAAAAATACCAAATCATTTAATATGTTCAGTTCATAATTATGAACAATTGTCATTATTTTGTCAAACATGCGATCAATTAACTTGTAGAGATTGTCAATTAAGTCATCATAGAGAACATAAATATAAATTTATCCATGAAATTGCAGCTGAAACTCGTACAACTGTCGCAACACTTCTTAAAGAAGTGACTTATAAACGAGTATTATTGAAAAGTGCAATGAAAGTTATTGAGGATCGGCAAGTTTTAATTGTTGAGAAAAAAAAAAATTTAGTTCAAGAAATAACACAAATGGTAGTGCAACTTACTCATGCTATAAATGCACGTGGAAAACAATTAATAATGCGATTAAATGAAGTTTGTGATCAAAAACAAAGTACATTAAATGAAAAAAAAATTGCTTTAGATCAATTATCAAAGCTCACTGATCATTGCATTCAATTTGTTACATATGCATTGGATAAAGGCTCCGATATGGAATTACTTTATGGAAAAAAATCTGTAACTGGACATTTACAAAGAATCAAAAATCGTCGAGCAGATATACCCAATCCTGAAATACCAGTTCGTATTCATTTGGCATTAGAAAAAGTCACGGATTTAGTAAAAGTTGTTTCATCTATCGGTTCAATTGTTGTTGATGGACGCGTTTATCCATCTACATCACCATCATCAGGCACTAGTACACCAACAACACCGTCCAATGATTCTCATTCAGATCCTAAGCAATCAACGTCATTTACAACATCAGTTGACATTGCATCATCACCTGTAATACCAATAATTCAACAATCCCCGATAAATCAACAAAATTCATTTTCTCCAACCACAATATCTTATTCCCAACAGCAACATCCATCGCAACAGCAGCAACAGCAGCAACAACAACAACAACAACAACAACAACAACAACAAGCTCAAATAACTCCTATTCAATTGAATCAATCACAAATAATTCCAATCCAACAATCCCAATCATTACAATCACAAAATTATCTTCCAAATTATTCACAATATACAATGCCACCACGTACATCACCGCAAGTATCCCAACATCAAATGCGTATGCCTTACACCATGACCTTCAACAACAACAACATTCGACCTCAATTTCTAATTTCACAACGTCCAGGAATGGTAAATCAACAGCAAGTTACATCGTCAACTCATCCACAGCAACAAATACAACTTGAACAAATGGGCCAGAATGCAAGTTTACGTGGACTATTAGCTCACAATCCACCACCAATTAGATCAGTGTCAAATCATGTCACTTATCGATTACCACTTAATTATATGCGTGACAGATATTCCGGTAATATTGCTCAACAATCGCCGCGAACAATGACATCGCACACATATCAACCGACAAATCCAGCTTTAGTCTCTGGCGGTCGTGTTCAACAAATGAATTCAACATCAACTTTAAATCAGTCCATTAATTTTCCACTTCATCAACAACAAACAGCAGCACGCTGGCACATACCACAAGCAGCAAATGCTTCATTGCCTTTTTATCAACCACGTTCATCTGCAATGCCATTACACACTGCGGTACCTGTTACAGTACCAAACGATGCATATAAAATCATACTAAAAAATCAACAAATCAATAATAATCTGAATATTAGTAACAACAACAACAATAGTAGTAGTAATATTAACAACAATAATATTAGTATCAGTAATAATAATAGCAGTAGCGGTGGAAATAGTAGTAATATCATTCAGAAGAATATTTCAAATGTTGGCAATGAACAATTGCTTCAACCTCAAAATCTTGGACCAATAAATATTGGCGGCCAAACTGTTACATCGTCTGTACCAAAAACTCCAAGTCCAATACCGACTAGTAAAACAGACGAATCTGAAAAAAGTCTGGATAAATTTTGTCAAAAATCGTTGAATGATTTGATGCTTACTATTGCTAAATTGGATTCAAATGGAATTGTTGTTATACCTGAAGCGCAAAAAAATCAATTAGATTCATCGCAAGTTGATAGCTCCACTGATGAAGGTTCCAGTGCACTCAATGACAGTATATTGGGTAGGTTGAATTATTTTATTTGATTGTTGATTGGTTAAATATTTGATATTTATATTTGATTATTAGATAATACAAAGAGTACGACAGTGTCGTTGAGTAAAGACGATCCAAATGAGGACTGGTGTGCTGTATGTATGGACGGTGGTGACGCTGTTCTTTGTTGCGATAAATGTCCTAAAGTATTTCATTTATATTGTCACATACCAAGTTTGAAATCATTTCCTGAGTAAGTTCATTTTTGTATTTTAATTTAGACATTCTATATTAAATATTAATTATTGGTTTTATATGTTTTAGTGAAAGTGAAACTTGGCAGTGTATGCTGTGTACAAATGTGTTAGATTGTTCAGAAGATCCACCAATAGAGAAGAGATCGCTTGGTATGAATGCAAAAGAATTACGAATAGCACAAAGAATTGTATTAGAACTTTATTGCCAATATGAACAAAGTTTACCATTTCGAGAAGTTGTTTCACCTGAGGTATACTATTTTTATTTTTATTATACATACGATAAATTATTTAATTTATTAATTTAACTGACGAATTGAATTATTAAATTATTTTCATGATTTTTATTTTATAATTAGATTGTGGAGTATCATCGGATTATAAAAAAACCTATGGCTTTGGATATTATTCGTGATAAATTGAAGCCAGATAATCCTGATCACTACCATGATCTAAAACAAGCTTTGGCAGACATTAGATTGATGTTTAAAAATGCATTTACATATAATCCAGTTGACTCTCAAGTTTATCAACACGCAAGAAATCTTGAAGAATTTTTTGAAAAATTGTTACTTAAATGGGCACCACATTTCGCTTATGACGATCCATTTTTAACAGCTGAAGGAGAAGAAGATGAAGAGGTCTTCCCACCGAATAGAAAATATAGACGTATTATTAATAATTAATCTTTATTATAATCTAAATGTTAAATAGTTATCAATCAAATTAATATTATTGTCAAATCGAATGATAAGTATGAGATCTATTATGATGAATGTTTGTTTATTCATTATTCGTTGAATGTCAATTGTTATGAAAATGAATTTTATAATAATTCGTAAATTCATTGTATGACAATGACACGTAATATTTCAATTTTTTACAACATGACAAAATAAGAATTATTTAATTATTCAGTATGGAAACGCCATAATTCACACTGCTATTACATTCAATTAAATTCAACCATTATTATTTTTGATACTTATCAATATAACAAAACTATATAATTGCATTTTCACGACGAGGACGGAATAATTAAATGAATTAAAAATTATTTTCGCGCATGATGAACTTCATTGGAATTAAAAACTAATTTTTAGAAGTTGTCACAATGTCAAAATGATTTTTATTTATTTATATGTCTTTTTATATCGACTAATGATGTACGAAATTTTATTTGAATATTTTATTCTTAATATTCGAATATAAAAAAAGAAAAGTGAATTTTCCCGCGTATCAATTGTTAATACAATATTGAAATAAAAACGTCAATTAATTTTTAAGCAATTTGTAACTACGTCGTTGCGCAACATATATGTATTTTTATATCTATTATTACAAATAGAAATATAAATTTCATGTAAATTAGATTTTATTTCTATTATGTTTATTTGTTTATTTGTATAGTGTAATAATGAAATAATCCACGTGAATTTTTCTTTATGTATAATGTTTTTTTTTTTAATTTAACATGAAAAAATAAATATCACGTTGGCATATTAAAATATCATTTACATTAATTATTTTATGTACAAAGTATATTTTATCATAATATTTGGTTATATTGCGTTTATCATTAACATCATAATTATCAGTAGCGATAATGTTACTTTCACATATTAATCATTGAATTTTAAAGGAATTAACATGCAACAATGCATTAAAATTATCAGTATTTCATGCAATGTTAATGATCTTTCACGCATTTACATGAAATATTTTGAAGTTGATGAAAAATGACTTTTGTATCATTTATTTTAAACAAAAAAATTCAAGTTCATTATAATCTATATAAATATAATTATCATTGTACCTAGCTCATATTTTTTATATTAATTTTTCTAAAATTGAAAATCATAATTCGACCCAACATAACATTCAAACTTTTCCGCTAAAAATACGCACCCATATTAATATGTCTTCCTAACCTCTCAACCTACGCTTGCGCGCACTAACCTCAAAATACACATAGCCATATATATACTTTCTCATATATTTACTATATAAAGATATATGTATATATACAAAATTTTCCCCCTTTTCCTCTCATATACCGCAACAGTCCATTCTATATATCCCGCCGTGTCGTTTTCGGGTTTATGTCTCCTCATATATATTGTGCTGTACTACAACCGTGATGCCAGGGCTGCCAAGAGCCAAGAGTGCCAAGCAGCCGCCATTATTTCACCGATCTTCTCAGACTTCACGGTGGTTCATGGTGTGTAAATTTGAGTGACTGGCGGTCAATGGTGGTGCACTTGTGTATGCCCCATTACAATTATTGTGTACCATAAAAAATAATGCAATTAATTAATATTCATATATATATATATCAATATTATTATTTAACCTAACTGTGAAGCGTCGGTAGATTATTGTCAGTGTAATTATTTAACTTGTGTTATGAATTCATACATACATATACATATAAACATATATATATCTATCATAAAAATCGAATTGTATTTAGGATAAAACACTTGCCGACACTTATTTCGTTAATGTTTTGTACATATGTGTGAATCTATATACATATATGGATAGGGGCAATTTGTAAATTATTTACATATATATATATTGTATTATTAATTTATATTTGCAATTGTGTAGATAATTTTATGTATTTAGTTGCAATTTTTATTCATATTTTGTCAGTACGAATTTTCTTTTTATTGGAATTCACAAATTCGTTTTTTTAATATTATTAAAATAAAAAAAGGCAAGTGTTATTATTTATAATTTTTGTTTGCTTCTATTTACACATACACATGCATATATACACAAGCGAATTAATTTAAATAATTATCTGAGCATTTATTTGTTTGTATTGTAAAGGAATTTTATAATTTTTCTTTGCATAAATTTTGTCTCATCAAATGCTTTATCTCTTTTTTTTTTTTTATGTCTTTGCTCTTCTCATTTTTATGTTATTACATGTAATGTATATATATGTATGTATATATTATTATTACTTGTACTAATACTAATGTTAGTGCCACATGTATTGCTTTTGCTTGTATCCTCATCACCAACTTTACTAACGCAATCGTCGGCCATTGCTTCAAATCGTTTCTCAGGCACCACAAAATTTTCCAAATGTGTTTTTGATACAATTATTTTTTGAATTTAATTCAAAACCAGCTTTCAATGTAGATGATTTGCTATATTTTGTTTTGTCTATGATGTATGATAAACTTATACAATCACACAGAACTTAAAATGTTTAAGTGAAAGAAAAAAAAAAAAGAGAAAAAGTATTTTTGGTATGATGGTAAAACTACATTGTTTCCTCTCTCTTTCATCTCTCAATCCGTTTACGCCCATTACATATGTACTTCCTTGTTATCTATACTTATATATATACATTTTATTTATTTATTGCATTAACATTAAGTTAGAAAATAATATAAAATAATTTTACTTTATTTAAAAAATTGGTTTGAAATAATTGATGATTAATTTTTTGTATTTTCTTTTTACAGTGATACATCCAATTAAGTTTAATTTGGAATTGATAAATTGACTTATAGAAAAGTGCAATATTTAATCGCAATTAATAATTTATAAAATAATATTGCGATTAATATTAATGAAGATAGGAGGAAAAGATTAATACCAAAGCTGTTGACAACGTGGAAAATATTAAAATAGGCGCGCGGCGTTTGTACGCCGCAAAAGCGCCTCGCATAATTTTCAACGAAACAATTAAGTTTATTATTATATATTGTAAGGTTTACACGTGTGCCCCGGTATAGTGGGCACAGATGGGAACTAGCCTGCCAATATCCAACTGGGTGGTGGTAAAACCACAAGTTGGGCTATTAAAAAATTCATATAAATATTTATCAAGGAAATTAAATCAACGCACAAACTTATACACGTATAATAGAGTATTATCTCTGATTAATATTAATAAGCAGCTAAAACTCAATCAAGCTGGAATTGATGGAGTTGGAGAATATTGTGGCGAACACTGTGTATCTCAAAGCACGAGAAGGTCCAGTTTATTTTCAATGATTTTACATCAATTTCAATTTATTTTGTTACAATATACGCTGATATATATCATTGCATGTTACTTGTATTATTTATTACATTAAATTCATATCAAATATATATTTGATGATATTTGTTTTAGGCGGGGGTGACAGTAACAAGGGAAAGAGTAAAAAATGGCGCAAAATACTCCAATTCCCGCACATATCTCAATGCATTTATTTACAAAATAAACTCGGTGAGTATTTTTATAATTTTATATCAATTATTTCTTTTAGATATTAATATAAATTATTGATTTATGTTTATAATTTTATATCAATTATTTTTGTTTTAGATATTAATATAAATTATTGATTTATGTGTATAATAATATTGTGAATTTTTTTTTATAGATATTAAATACTCTTATGTTGTTGGACAACAACCAATTGGACGATTGCTATTCAGGCAATTTTGTCAAGATCGTAGACCGGCTTATCATCGTTACAATCTTTTCCTGGATGCAATTGAAAAATACGAGATTGAAATTGATGAAAATCGAACGGAATTAGCCAAAGATTTATTTGAACAATATCTTAAACGCGAAGGCTCTGAAGTTGTTGATATTCTCAATGATTCATTGATATCACAATGTGAAGAGCGTCTTGGCTATGGTGGTAAAGAATTATTTGTTCAAGTGTCGCAAACAGTGAAAAATTTCCTCGCTGGCGAACCATTCTCTCATTTTCTTACAACGTTCTACTTTTACAGGTACATACACACACAATCAATTCATTTAATACAAATATTTGAATGATAGAAAATAATAATATAAAGAATAAATTTGGAATTAATGTAAATTCTTTAATATTTATACTTTTGTATACAGGTACCTACAATGGAAGTGGTTGGAGGCACAACCAGTCACTTATAAAACATTTAGGATGTACAGGGTGTTGGGTAAAGGTGGTTTTGGCGAAGTGTGCGCTTGTCAAGTTCGTGCAACGGGAAAAATGTATGCCTGTAAAAAGCTGGAGAAGAAACGTATTAAAAAACGTAAAGGCGAATCAATGGTGTTGATTGAAAAGAATATATTGCAAAAGATCAATTCTAAATTTGTCGTATCATTAGCATATGCGTATGAAACTAAAGATGCTCTATGTCTTGTTCTTACAATTATGAACGGTGGTGATCTTAAATTTCATATTTACAATATGGGTGGTGAGCCTGGTTTTGATATTAATCGAGCAAGATTTTATGCCGCTGAAGTTGTTTGTGGCCTCGAACATCTTCATCTACAAGGTATTGTTTATAGAGATTGTAAACCAGAAAATATACTGCTTGATGATCATGGTCACGTTAGAATATCTGATCTTGGATTGGCGGTGGAAATAATGGAAGGTGATATGGTACGTGGTAGAGTTGGTACTGTTGGTTACATGGCGCCTGAAGTTATTGACAATGAAAAGTATACATTTTCACCTGATTGGTTCAGCTTTGGCTGTCTCGTTTATGAAATGATTGAAGGCCAAGCGCCATTCAGAGCGCGTAAAGAAAAGGTCAAACGTGAGGAAGTTGATCGTCGTGTGAAAGAAGATCAGGAAAAATATACTCATAAATTTACTGAAGAAGCAAAAAATTTGTGTCAACAGTTATTGAAGAAAAATCCGAAAAATCGATTGGGATGTAAATGCGGACGATATGGAGCGAAGGAAATTAAACTGGATAATTTTTTCCAGTGCTTGAATTGGAAAAGAGTAGAAGCTGGCATGTGGGATCCACCATTTGCGCCAGATGTAAGAATTAAATTTATTTTCTATTATTTATGTCTTCATGAGAAACAAAATACTTATTTACATATGTCAGAATGTAATTAAATAATTTATCTTCTTTTATTTACTTTCAGCCACACGCAGTGTATGCAAAGGATGTTTTGGACATTGAACAATTCTCAACAGTTAAAGGAGTTAATTTAGATGCAACAGACGATACATTTTACAGTCAATTTAATACCGGTAGTGTTTCAATTCCATGGCAAAATGAGGTATATTTCTTCTTTACATTAAATTAATATTTATATTTATAATTGGATTTAATTGATAATTTTCAATTTTAGATGATTGAAACCGAATGTTTTAAAGAGCTCAATGTTCTTGGACCTAATAGTTCACCAACACCGGATTTATTAGTTAATTATCCACCAACAAATAATGACAGCCATGGCTGTTTTCCATTTAGACGAAAGAAAAAACAAAATGCTCGTGCAAAAGAAATACCATTACCAGAATGTCAACTCCTTGAATTATCGCAACGTCAAGGCTCGGAATTACCACTCAGCTGATCCATAGTAAGCCTGATGAGTTTTGCTACATCCACAAAGCAACAGTCTGTGCGTTTGTCGCGTTGCTGTTTATGAAAGAAATATATCATTCAATAACGTCCATCGGCCTCTTTATCTTCAAATTAAAATAAATATTGAATGGAATATATAATACAAAATGAAGAAGAAAAAATACATACACACGTACACACACGCACATATGCCGCGTACATTTTTATTCATCAATGTAGCATAAAATGAACATATAACTTTGGTAATACGCACAAAAATTATATGATGTCTGACTGATGTGGTGAATATTTTGCCACATTCTTGCTATTTATTATCATGTTATTCTTCTGTTGTTATTGTATTTTTTTTTTGTTCTTGCTTATGTTTCTTCAATTCGACTTTCGTATTTTTGTATGTATATGCTGCATATCGGTATAATATTTCTAATGACAATTTGATAATTATCTAGATTATTGAGTACAGCTTTGCTTGAATCAAAAGCCGTGTCGATTGTTTTGTTGTATTGAAACAAAACTAAATGTTTTAGCAGTTTATATTAAGGTGCTTCGTTTGAGGGGACTATTTTATTTTCTCGTTGCATAGACGAAATATTACTCTAAACATTCGAAAAAAAAAAAAATCCTACCAAAGATAAGCTCTTAATTTTAATATTAAGTACTCTTACACTCAATTTGAAATTTTCCCATTTAATTAACACAGTTTTTTCGATTTTTCTCGAAAACTATCAACTTTACAGCAAAAGTTAATGAGACCTTTTCTGTAGGAAATTAAATTTTCTATAGAATAGTCTTCGTAACAAAAAGCCTTGGAGTTGATAGTTTTTGAGAAAAATCCAATTAAAATAATATCATGCAATTTATAGTTTAAATTTCCATATGTTTAATTGGATTTTTCTCAAAAACTATCAATTCTAAGGCTTTTTGTTAATTATACTATTCTATAGAAAATTTAATTTCCTACAGAAAAGGTCTCATTAACTTTTGCTGTAAAGTTGATAGTTTTCGAAAAAAATCGAAAAAACTCGAAAAAACTGTGTTAATTAAATGGGAAATTTTCAAATTGATTGTAAGAGTACTTAATATTAAAATTAAGAGCTTATCTTTGGTGGGATTTGTTTTTTTCGAATGTTTAGAGTAATATTTCGTCTATGCAACGAGAAAATAAAATAGTCCCCTCAAACGAAGTACCCTAATTTATATATTGTTGAAATATTTTCTTTTCCTTTAGTTTTTCAATAAAAGTCGTGCGATATTTAGTTCAAGCTCAGAACTACTCAGAGTCGTACCTACCCCCTATTAATATATGTCGATTGGTGATAACGTCCTCCTTAATATAAATAATTCTATATAATAGCAGGTCAGTATAAATGCGTATATAAAAATTTTCTCGAATAACATTGAAAAATTATAATCATCATACAATAATAATTTAAGACATTTGGAGTAGCCCTTATAAAAACTATTGTTTAAGTCTACAATCAATTCATTTATTGCAATCATCATTCCATTTATTTATACATATGTATGTTCAAACATATATATATAATTATATAGATTTGACTTTGGTGAGATCGATTAAATAAAGCTATGCATATAATTAATTACACAATGGCATTATTATACTGATATAAAAAAAAAAATGTTTTATATTTCTATTTCTACATCAATCCTTTTATTCTCGTCAATTAATTCATAATTATAAATTATCAACTCTAGCAAATAACAAAATAACAAATTATTCCATCGGATTTTGTGCAATAATTTTTATTAATTACTATTTTATCAATAAAGGTATGTATAATATTTATTTATTTTATTTTTTCCCATGACAAGTATTTTAATTTGTCAATTTTGTTGACAATAATCCAATACAATATTTTATATTATTTAAAAAAATAATTTTTATTGACAAATACATTACTAGAGAACAAGAAAAATCTGAGGAAAATTTAAAACAATATAAATTATTAAATAACACTATATTTTTCTATTAATTTTTATTTCACATTTTTTTATATTCTTTTTGTTTCGCTGCAGATTTACTTTACACGCATAATATAATTATTTATATTGAAAAAAAAAAATCAATTCAGATCATGATGATGAGGTAGTATACATGTCAATATATGATTGCATGTGATTCCAAGTTTATTATTTTTTATAATATCATATTTGTTCATATAATGAAATTGTATACCATTCAAATAACTGCACTCATATAAAACCAATGAATGAAAATATAATAAAAAAACTGATGGTGTAATACATATGATATGTAAATACATGAAATTAACAATTAACTAACTGTTACAAACTGCGTGCATTAAATATATATTAATTTTACAGCCAAGAAATATGTACATTATACAATAGCAAAAATTATAATTAATACGCAAGTGCTTATTTTGCGTGGCTAATATTTTTATTGTCAGATATAGGAGATCAGTTATATTGAACCACTGATGAGCATCATTAATTTTTTCCAACCACTTAATTAATATTACATTTTGTATATAATTGTTTTTTTTTTTTTTTGTAGAACTTCCATTTTTCTGATGTGATAATTTTTTAGGTTATGTCGTGGGTTTTTATAATAAATATAAAGATGTTTATCTAAAATCGATATGTTAAACATATATATATGCATGTACATATGTATTATATAGTGTTACTTGTTCATTATTCCAAAAGGAAGACTAAACTAAAAAAAAATGATACATTGTATTAAATAAATTATTGAAAATAATGTTAAAATATTTATGGATACTTATATCATTTAGCGAATTAAAATTTGCATCTCTCGCACAGTGGAGGAATATTATTATATTATTTAATATTATTTAATATTATTTGTTATAATATATAACGTCGGCAGTAGAATATATATTTTCGCCATTGGATTTGATATATTTATAGGGTTTTTTATATAGCAGTGAAATTATTTGAAAGGAATAAAAATGAAGAGTATAATCATTTGGATTTAAAAGATAAATATAAGAATTGATTTATATCAACTGAAATGACGGTTTTGTTTATAATATGGATGACGTATTGAATTTTATAACAAATTTGGCTGGCATTTGTTATGTAACAGCGTCATCACATACACAAAAATGTGTATATGTTTATATAAATATTTAATTTATTAATTATTCGAAAATAATTTTAATGTAAAAAAGTTACTAATCATACGAAATAATATCAATTTTTTTTATAATAATTAATACTTACTTAGATATTGTCAATGGTCATAGGCAATTAAAAAGATAAAATTTGAAAAAAAAAAATATTATTCCAAATTTTTTTTCTTTTATATTTGTATAATAGCTAGGCTTTTTAGACCTGAGCAGGTTTTGCTTTACCCACAACCACCATGAGCTTCTGAGTAAACTTGGTAATATTCACTGAAATATAAAAATAAATTTATATTAATAAAAGTGAAATTAATCTCGAAATTTCTTTGATTAAAAAAAAAAACATATTTTAATTTGCAATAATATGAAGATCTAAAGCAGTAAATATTAATTACATGTTAAGTGTATTATTTTATGTGCATAATTAATATATAAAGACAATAATGTAATGTATCCAAAGAGTGTAGATTTTATAAATAAATAATTCGTGCGTAATTTATACAGTGAAAGTGAAGAGAAAAATATAGTGATTAATATTTGACAAAAAACGTATTTTTATGTACGTTAATTATTAATTTACGTGTGCATATATTGTGTTATCTAAACCTTAGTCTTATTTGGTCCAACGACAACCATCATCTTCTGCAAATATTGTGTGGCAGCCCCTAATGGTACATGAAAAATAAAATAAATAAAAAAAATGAAGGCGAAATAAAAATTATATGCATGTAGTATTTTTGCTTGTATAAAAAAAACAGACAAAATTATATAAATAAATACGTGTTTGATGCAATTTAATTAATAATAAATGTAATAAAAATTATTAGTGAAAAATATCTATGATAAATTAACTCACCAACGCATTTGACAAAACATTTTGGTTTATTTTTCCATGCGACAAATGCAAAATATACTGGTATAGCAGAAAATATCATGAGACAACCATATCCAGTTTCAATTGGACTTGCGTACATTGGAACAAGTGTGACAAATAATGTTGCAATTATGTAAAATACAGGAAAAATGAGATTAACTTTTATTGGTCGAGGTAAATCTGGATGAGTGTATCTTAACCATGGTACACACAAGACCGAAACTCCTATACTCAACTGAAAATTAAACAATGATTAATAATAATATATGTTTGGGTGCATCGTTTGAGTGGACTATTTTTTTTCTCGCGGCATATAGACGATAATATCATAGAAGACCAATTCAAGGTATAAATAATTTAGATTTCCATATCTTTAATTGAATTTTTCTCAAAAACTATTAACTCTACGGTTTTTAGTCAAGAAAACTATTCTGTAGAAAATTTAATTTCTTACTTAAAAGGACTCATTAACTTTTGTTGTAAAGTTGATAGTTTTCGAGAAAAATCCAATTAAAATAATATCATGCAATTCATAAAATATCAATTCAAAGTATAGATAATTCAAATTTCCATATCTTTAATTGGATTTTTCTCAAAAACTATTAGCTCTACGGTTTTTAGTTAAGGAAGCTATTCTGTAGAAAATTTAATTTCCTAATAAAAGGGTCTCATTAAGTTTTGTTGTAAAGTTGATAGTTTTCGAGAAAAATCCAATTGAAATATTATCATGCAATTCATAGATCTATTCAAGGTATTAATAAATCAAATTTCCATATGTTTAAATTGGATTTTTCTCAAAAACTATTAGCTCTATGGTTTTTACTTAAGAAGACTATTCTATAGGAAATTTAATTTTCTACAAAAAAATTCTCATTAACTTTTGCTGTAAAGTTGATAGTTTTAGAAAAAAATCGGAAAAATCATGAAATTCGAGCAAAAATCGGCTTTAATATTTTTTACCGGTGGGGCGGTTCACAGAAAATAATTTACTATTGAGCACTTTTAACGATCAAATATTTCTGTACAATTTCTGCTGAGAACCATTTAAATAACATAAAATGTCGCGAAGCTATGCATAAATGAAAAAAAAAAAATTGAGATTTACGTGTTAATTAAATAGAAAAATTTCAAATTGATGACAGCAATTAATATCAAAATTAAGAGCTCATCTTTGATGGGAATTTTTTTTCAGAATGTTTAGAGTAAATAGTTCGTCCATCCCGCAAGAAAAAAAATAGTCCCCTCAAACGAAACACCCTAAAATATACTCTAAATATAAAAAAAAAAAAAGTAAAAAATATTCATATTCAAATTTACCCAAGTTGCAAATCCAACATAATTTATCAATGCATTAATATTCGATGATGTCAAATAAAGCATAGATAAAATGGCCTGGAATCATAAATATTATTTAAAATTATATAACAAACTTAAATAAATATAATAATTATTATGAAGTATTTAAATAATTTTTGTAAAATTGTCTTACCATACAAATAACAGCTGGAGCCGGAGTAAGTCTTGATACTTGAATCATCGTGAGAATTTCCGGCATTTGACCTTCACATGCGCCAGCATAAAATAATCGCGATGATGTCAATAATATTCCATTAACAGCACCAAATGTTGATAATGCTACAAATACCGGTATTATCCATGCCATCACACCAAAAAGATGATTAGCAAATGTCTAAAAATAAAAATGACAAATTTAATACGATATTTAATTCATCAATGATAATTAAAATTAATATTTAAGTATAAAAAACAAAACATACAACAGCGACAGCTTCACTTGATAAAACATCTTTAGGACTGAGTGTTGTATAAAATGCAACATTTGTTAATACATAAACAACTGTTACCAGCGTACAAGAAATAGCTATTGCTTTAGGTAAATTTCTGACAGGATCTTTAAGTTCTTCAATAATAAAATTCAAATAATTCCAACCATTATACGCAAATAAACCAGAATAAAAACTAAGTGCAATTGACGTAGCTTCAGTTCGAGTATTATCAAATGTAAAATGTTCCGTGTGTCCTAAAACAAATATAAAATTTTAGATAAATACAAAAATAAATATATATTATTTATATACATATAAATTTACTTATCAATATATTAACATTATCTATTTATTTTTATATTTTTTTATATATTTATTAATCAGCTCTGTATACAATATTTAAATATATAATTGATGATAAATTTAATTTATACACAAATAAAAAAAAAATATCAGGTGATTACAAATTTATCAGTCACCCGCCGACTTTATGATTATTAAATCAATTGTATAACAATTCTTTATACACACATGATCCCGCCAACGAGTTGTTCTATGCGCGCGCGGACGTATTTAATTCGACTTTTTCATTGGACAAATTGTCACGTCCGGTAATTGAACGTTACTGCAAGAAATAATACCAAGGAGACTGTGATTAGAGACATACTATGAATTTCGTCTCAATTTTATTCAAGACAAGCACAAGAGCTTTTGTTCATTTCACGACAATACCATTATAACCATTATACGCACACCACAATAGAAATAATACATTTCATATTGACACATTATGTATTCATATGAAACATTTATTTTTATAATTCCATAATGGAATTATAAATAATTATTATTTTTTAAATGTTCAAAAGTAATTTTATTTATTATTCATTTACTTTTAATAACAGCGAAATTGCTAACGAATTTATATGACAGTTATTTAGAAACTTGGATGATTTTTAATTTAATTATATCATTTCTATATTTGCATGAAGACAAATTTTATAAATTACATAATTTATTGATGAATAATTCAATAGATTATTTATTAATAAATTAAATTGTGATTGTAATGAATGAAATTAACTTACCTTGTATTAATTGATATGCTCCAGCGCATATAATAACAAATAGAGCTAAGAGTTTTGCATAAGTAAAAACATCTTGAACTCTTGTAGCCCATTTAACGTCCCAGCAATTAACAAATGCTAAAGTACCTGAAAATTAAAGAATAATAATAAATATATATGTTAGAGTGCTTTGTTTGAGGCGAATATTTTTTTTTTCTTTGCTCAATTGACGGAATATTATTCTAAACATTAAAAAAAAAAAATTCCCACCAAAAATGAGTTCTTAATTTTAATATTAAGTACTTTGACAATGAATTTGATATTTTCCCTTTGATTAACACGTAAATCTCAATTTTATTTTTTTATTTTTGCATAGCAATCTTTAAAACTGCCTAAAATAATAATCACTAAATTATATTTTATGAACTTCCCCACTGGTAAATAATATTAAAGCTGATTTTTGCTTGAATTTCATGGTTTTTTTCAATTTTTCTCAAAAACCATCAACTTTACAGCAAAAGTTAATGAGACCTTTTTTGTAGGAAATTAAATTTTCTACAGAATAGTTTTCTTGACTAAAAACCGTAGAGTTGATACTTTTTGAGGAAAATCCACTTGAAATAATATGCAATTCATAGAAGATCAATCCAAGGTATAGATAGTTCAAATTTTCCATATCTTTAATTGGATTTTTCTCAAAAACTATTAACTGTACGGTTTTTAGTCAAGAAGACTATTCTGTAGAAAATTTAATTTCCTACAAAAAAGGTCTCATAAACTTTTGCTATCAAATTGATAGTTTTCAAGATAAGTCAAAAAAGACCATAAAATTCGAGCAAAAATCGGCTTTAACATTTTTTACTGGTAGGGTAGTTCACAGAACATAATTTAGTGATAGGCACTATTAAAGATTATATATTTCTGGACAATTTCAGCTAAAAACCATTTAAATATCATAAAATGCCGCGAAGCTATACAAAAATGAAAAGAAAAAAATTGACATTTACGTGTTAATCAAAGAGAAATTTTTTAATCGATTGTGAAAATACTTAATATTAAAATTAAGAGCTCATCTTTGGTGGGAATTTTTTTTCTTGAATGTTTAGAGTAATATCCCGTCAGCTCACCAAAGAAAAAAAAAATAGTCGTCTCAAACAAAGTATCCTAATAAACATGCGCATGGAGGGAAAATGAGTATAATAAAATGAAAAAAAAATAAGAAAACTGTCATAATAATCAAAACTCACATATACAAACAGCTGCGAGTAATCTTGCAGCATCTGCTGGTGGTGCACAATCAGGGAAAAATGGTTTGAGGACATAAATACTGAATGTTAAAGCAACAATTGCTTGACTGCACGGTCTAACAATCATACATTCAACCCAAAGTCGAATAAACGCTGCAAAAGATCCAAATGTTTCCATAATATAAGCGTAATCTGCTCCAGATCTTTTAATCATACATCCCAATTCAGCATAACAATAAGCACCAACCTATTAGACAAATAAAATTTTGTTTAAATATATTTTTGATTGAATATTTATATTTAAAAAATAAAAATTAAGTAATTGAATATTACCATGGAAAATATTCCTGATGCTGTCCAAACAACTAGAGCCATATTTACACTACCAGTATGCATAATAACTCCTGTAGGACTTACAAAAATACCCGAACCAATAATTGAACCAACAATTACTGTTACACCATTTAAAAGTGACATTTTAGCTTCAAGTTTTATTTCATCACCATTTTCAGTATTCTTTTCGGCTTCATGATCATTCACTTCAACTGGATCATAATCACTTTTATTACATTTATCCTTGACACTTCCGTTCTTTGATACATCCATATCTAAAATAATTATTATAATATAATAACATTTAATATTAATAAATATAATTTAAGCTGAAAGTTATATACAAATGTGAATTTGCAATATCTAATCGTTTCTATCATTGGAGGATGTAATAAATGGCAGGAAAAAATCAATACCATCCACCACGTGTGAATCAAAAAGAAAAGAACAAATAAATTGTAATATTCGACAATTTTAATTATTTAAACAATATCACACACAGAATAATGATAATGATAATTAAAAATCCTTTTAAAAATATGGTTTTATTTATATTTAAATGATTAAATAATGATTGCACAACCCTGCGATACCCAAATAAATTTATCTCTAAAGAAAAAAATACTGATACAAATAAATTGAAACAAATGATTAAAAAAAATTTTATCTTACCTGATGAAAAGTTGATTCAATTGCTGATTTTATATATACAATATATAATCAATATTGTGATAAAATATTTGAAGAATAAACAGATCTGTAAATAAAATGGACCAAAATGATTATTGAAAATTGTGAAAAATTGATATTTTCATCACAAATTTGTATTTAAAATTTAACTATTAAAAATCCTGACTAATAATTCAAATTATTATTTAAAAATATATTTAATTTATATACCGTAGGTGTGTTTATATGTATATATGCTTATGTACTTAAGTTATGTGTATATATGGAAAATATTTGATACACTCACGCGATATTCAACGCAAGTGAAATCGCGTCTGGCTTTATTCGCTCTGGTTTTGCGTTTGGAACGCTCGATAATATCTGATTGCGACCAGGGGAAAAGAGGGAGACAACTTTGTACATATGTATATACATACATATATATATATGTGTAAGGGAGAAAGAATGCAAGTAGGGTTGTTCGAGGGTTGAAAGAGTCTGAGCAAATATAATCTGAAAAATATAATGTGTATGCAATTTTTAAGTAGAAATCAATATAATGAACTTATAAATATAATTCTAATATAAATTTATAAATTATTTATAATATATATAAATGTTATAACATATTTATTGAATAATTTGTTATAAAAAAAAATTTATCTCACCTGATTTTGCTAAGATGTTTTATATTTAATATTATCAAGTAGACATTGTAATATTTGATTTATTAAATTTTGTATTTCCAATGTTTATAAACAAATAAATGAAATAATTGCATTTGTTCATAAACAAATTAAATAATTAATTAATTGATCGATTAATTTGTTAATAGCTGAATTGCTGGAGATAATTGATTTATTAATTGGCAGCATCTTTCTGAAAAAAAAAAAAAAAGTAAATAAATAAGTATATTTAGATAATATGAATGTATTAATTAATAGCTATAATTATTTAATGAATTTTTTTCATGAACTTATATTATTTTATTATGTTTGTAGCTTGTTTCTTCATGATTGTCCTTGAATATGAAAATTAATACAGTGATTGAATTGAGATTTATATAAATATATACATAATATTGCTTTCAGATGACAGCAATATTGAATTGAAATATTTATTCTTGTCATATCCAGTCGAAGAACAAGAATATTGCGGTTGATATATTATTTTACATATGTAAATAATCAGTGTAGATATATATATATACATCGACAACCATTTTTCCGTTAGAAGTATCAAATACACATATTAATCATATATGTAGCTTTCCTTTGTTGGAATATTAACCACATAAAAAATATTTGTGTTCATAAGAAACATATTTTTATGCTAATATTTATTATATTCAATATGTATTTCATGTATAAATAATATGTATAGTTAATTTTATTTCGTAGTACATATAATAATGAAGTATATTCTTAATTAAAGGGTATGTACATTTATTTATTAGTCTTCTTTATTAAGAAAATTCAGTCATGCAAAAACCATTTACATTTCAATACATAATTTGTGTATAACGTACATGCGGCGCGCGCATTGTATTTCATTGTAAGTTCAATTAATTTTTCATATTTGAAATGAGAAATTGATTATTTTTTTTAAAACATTATTGTACAGGGAACTATTATATTGACAAATGAAATGTTTTAGAGAAAAATGTTGGGTTTAAATAGAGATGAAAGCGCCACATGTATGTTCTCAATATATATTTGAACTCGAGTTTTCGATTCTTATATAATTAAATTGTTCATGCTTCGTTTTCTTTGCTTGATCCTCCCAAGCTCAGTCTTTCTTTTGTAACCGTTTCTGCAAAGAAGACGATTACTGTAAGTATATGATATAATCTCAAAACATCCATTAATTTAATAAATTTACAAACACAATATATTATAAATAAATATTATACTCATTTTGCCATTATTTGTATTTAATACATGAATATAAATTATTTCTTATATTGCCACGTGCACGTGCTAACTATTTCAGAATGGCGGACGCAGCTCCAGTCTCTCGTGGTGGATTCCGAGGAGGTTTTGGTTCTCGAGGTGGTGCTGGTGATCGTGGTGGTCGTGGTGGACGAGGTGGACGTGGAGGTCGTGGTAGAGGACGCGGTCGTGGCCGTGGCAAGGAAGACCAAAAAGAATGGATTCCAGTAACGAAACTAGGCCGGCTTGTAAAAGATGGGAAAATCCGTTGTCTAGAAGATATTTATCTATTTTCGTTGCCCATCAAAGAGTTTGAAATCATCGATCATTTCATTGGGCCATCTCTGAAGGATGAAGTTTTGAAAATCATGCCAGTTCAAAAGCAAACTCGTGCTGGTCAACGTACCCGTTTCAAGGTATTTATAATTTAATTGTTTATTTATACTATTAAACTAAATGAAATGATTTACTTATTTGTAATATGTATTTTACAGGCATTTGTTGCTATTGGTGACAGTAATGGTCACATTGGATTGGGTGTCAAATGTTCAAAAGAAGTTGCCACTGCCATTCGTGGAGCAATTATTTTGGCTAAATTATCAGTTGTTCCAGTACGACGAGGATACTGGGGAAATAAAATTGGTAAACCCCATACTGTGCCATGCAAAGTAACTGGCAAATGTGGTTCCGTTCAGGTACGATTGATACCAGCACCTAGAGGAACGGGTATTGTATCAGCACCAGTACCGAAAAAACTTTTGCAAATGGCTGGTATTGAAGATTGCTATACATCAGCAAGAGGATCAACTTGTACTCTTGGTAATTTTGCAAAAGCAACTTTCGCTGCTATTGCAAAGACTTATGCTTATTTGACACCGGATTTGTGGAAGGATATGCCCCTTTCAGAGGGACCATATCAAGAGTATGCTGATTGGTTATCAAAGAATCATCGTGCTGTTGCTGGTCAAAGAACTGCTGAAATTAATTGAATAAAATAAATTTCAAATTCGAACGAATTACTTTATCTTTTTTGTTATTTATAACCTCTCATATTATTATTAAGATTTATTCTTAGATTAATAATTGGTGATTGGAATAGTATTAATTAATAACCAATTATATAAAACGGGTCTTTATTTAAATAATATATACATGGTATTTAAATTTATTTTATAAACATATGTAAAATTAATTATTTCTATTCAACGATTCTCGCTTTCATATTCTTGCTCAAATAAATCGCAAACGTGGTCGCAAATTTGCTCCAGGTCTTTCAGACCTTGTCTAAGTGCATCTACAGCACGTTCATTCTTTTTCATTTGTATTCTCAAATGCATTTTTGCTTCAGCAGGATGAGGCACTGTATAACCACAAAATGCAACTCCAGGGCTGTAAAATGAACATTAGATATTTAAAATGATGATAGAGAGTAATAATTAATTAAAAATATCAACTTACTACTGAGAAATTATAGAACGAAGTGCATTCCCCAGGGTATGACCTTCATTTTGGAATGAAAATGTTCGAGATTGATCACCAGAAGCTTCATCGCCGGCAAACTAAAATATAAAAATCAATATGACTTGGTTATGTTATTTTGTCATGAAAAATAAACTAAAATGATTTCATCAATTGTTTAATTTATCTTTACCTCTGCAAGACGACCCATTTTATTTATATTCAAGCCTATTTTTCCGTTGCTGTGACTTTCTGTAATGAATTTATCCAATGAAGTACAGTATACAAAGAAAATTATTGATATATTACCAAACTACTGACATAACCTACAATATTATATGAATAAATATGTGTCGTCACACTCTGTACTACCTTCACTTCCTACAACGGCTACAAGCTTACAACTGTAATACCAACTGATAGACATAGACCGATAGACGGATAGACTCATAGACCACGTCTCCTCCCCACTTTTCTCTTCTCTCCTATTTTTTGGCGGTTGCCGTAATGACTAATGAGTTCTAGACTTCTAGGCTCGATCATTTCAAAATCCAAGCTTGGTAAGCTCAGTCTTTCTATTGTAGCCGTTCTCCTAAATAAGGCATGTAATGTAAGTAATTAACCTCAAAATTTGCACTAATTAAATAAATTTTTCATAAATAAATAATTTAGACAAAACTATCTACAACCTAACTTATAAACAGAATATATTTTCAATAATTATTATATTTGTATTTTGTTTCACATTGCCACGTGCGCGTCATAATTATTTCAGAATGGCGGACACAGCTTTAGTCTCTCGTGGTGGATTCCGAGGAGGTTTTGGTTCTCGAGGTGGTGCTGGTGATCGTGGTGGTCGTGGTGGACGAGGTGGACGTGGAGGTCGTGGTAGAGGACGCGGTCGTGGTCGTGGCAAGGAAGACCAAAAAGAATGGCTTCCTGTGACGAAACTAGGCCGGCTAGTAAAAGATGGAAAAATCCGTTGTCTTGAAGATATTTATCTATTTTCTTTGCCCATCAAAGAGTTTGAAATCATCGATCATTTCATTGGGCCATCTTTGAAGGATGAAGTTTTGAAAATTATGCCAGTTCAAAAGCAAACTCGTGCTGGTCAACGTACCCGTTTCAAGGTATTTATAATTTAATTGTTTATTTATACTATTAAACTAAATGAAATGATTTACTTATTTGTAATATGTATTTTACAGGCATTTGTTGCTATTGGTGACAGTAATGGTCACATTGGATTGGGAGTTAAATGTTCAAAAGAAGTTGCCACTGCCATTCGTGGAGCAATTATTCTAGCTAAATTATCAGTTATTCCAGTACGACTAGGATACTGGGGAAATAAAATTGGTAAACCCCATACTGTGCCATGCAAAGTAACTGGCAAATGTGGTTCCGTTCAGGTACGATTGATACCAGCACCTAGAGGAACTGGTATTGTGTCAGCACCAGTACCGAAAAAGCTTTTGCAAATGGCTGGTATTGAAGATTGTTATACATCAACAACAGGATCAACTTGTACTCTTGGTAATTTTGCAAAAGCAACTTTCGCTGCTATTGCAAAGACTTATGCTTATTTGACACCGGATTTGTGGAAGGATATGCCACTCTTAGAGGCACCATATCAAGAATATGCAGATTGGTTGTCAAAGAATCATCGTGCTGTTGCTGGTCAAAGAACTGCTGAAATCAATTGAACCAGATAAACATCTCGTTGATATTGTCAAAATTTATTATTAAATTTATGTTTGGTAATTGGAACAGTATTAATTATAGCCAATTGAATAAAACAGGTTTTTAATAATAAATAATTTTGCATTATATAAATTTTTAAAGTTCTACAATCCTCTTCGCATTTTTTTTTCTCCCTTTCTTGTTGATCCATTCTTCCCTGTCCATTCTTCTTTTCATTTGTTTATTTGTTTATAATATGACTTTGTTATGTGATTTTGTTATGAAAAGTAAGTTAAAATAATTTTATCAATTGTTTAATTCATCTTTACCTCTGTAAGACGATCAATTTTATTTATATTCGAGCTTGTTTTTCTTGTTATGAATTTCTGTAATGAATTCATCCAATGAAGTCGAGTTTACAAAAAAAGCTATTGATATATTTCCAATACTACTAACATAACCTACAATATGATGAGTAAATATTTTTTTCAGCACGTGGCTAAATTAAAAACTAAAGTTACCCGGCGAGACGCATCGAAAATACTTCATAGCTGTTACAATAATTTAAATAAAAGCTCAGAATGTCTAAAACATCAACTAGAACCCCAAAATTGTGCTAACAAATATAAATTCCTAGCTAAAGATAGCATTCATAACAAATACTTTTCATTCATATGTATATTTCTACGTGTAGAAACTGTTTTTGCCTGAGTAATATTTCTAATTTTATAAAATTGTCAAAATGATTCGTAAGAAAATTGACGACCGCATACGAATTTTAATTGAAAATGGAGTTGTTCAAAAACATAGAACAATGTTTGTTGTAATTGGTGAAAAAGCCAAAGATCAAGTAAGACATAAATAAATATAAAAAAGGAATATCTATTCACAAAATTAATATTTATTTTTATTAATTACAGGTGGTATTGCTTCATCATATGTTATCAAAGGCCACTGCTAATGAAATTAAAAAAAAATCTTCAACAATATTGTGGTGTAGTAAAAAAGAAACTGGATTCAATAATCATCGTAATAGAAAACGTATAAAATTAATAAAAAATAAAATTAAAGCAGGCAAATTTGATGTCAACAATGATGATCCATTTGAATTATTTATTGTATCAAATAATATACGTTATTGTTATTACAATGAAAGTCATAAAGTTTTGGGGAATACATACGGAATGTGTATTCTTGAAGATTTTCAAGCATTGACACCAAATATATTGGCACGAACTATTGAAACTGTTGAAGGTGGTGGTATAATTGTAATATTATTACAATCTGTAAATTCATTAAAGCAATTATATACAATGAACATGGACGTTCATCAACGATTTCGCACTGAAGGACATCAAAATGTCGTATGCAGATTTAATGAACGATTTTTCTTATCACTAGCATCTTGTAAAAAATGTTTGATAGTGAATGATAATTTACAAGTACTGCCAATTACCTTGCAAAATTTACACGTCAAGCCGGTAACAATTAATTCATCAACTGTGGAAAATACAGATTTAAATATTCTCAAAGAGAATTGTCAAGATATTAAATTAATATCAGATTTAATAAATTGCTGCAAGACAATTGATCAAGCTAAAGCATTACAAAAATTCATTGAAATAATTTCAGAGAAAAAATTGAATTCAACTGTGTCATTAACAGCAGCTAGAGGACGTGGAAAGTCTGCAACATTAGGTTTAGCTATCGCTGGAGCAGTAGCATTTGGTTATTCAAACATTTATATATCAAGTCCAAGTCCAGAAAATATAAATACATTATTTGAATTTATATTCAATGGATTCGATGCACTTGATTATAAAGAACATTGTGATTATGATATTGTAAAAACAAATGATCCACTATTGAATGAGGCTATTGTACGAGTAAATATATTTCGTAATCATCGTCAAACAATACAATATATTGATCCAAGTGACAATTCAAAATTAAGTCAAGCTGAATTATTAGTAATTGACGAAGCAGCTGCAATACCTTTTCCTTATGTAAAAGCCATGCTTGGACCTTATCTTATTTTCTTATCGTCAACAATAAATGGCTATGAGGGTACTGGTCGTTCATTGTCATTAAAATTATTGCAACAATTGAGAGTACAAACAAAACCAATAAATACATTTAATAATAACGAAAATAAAGATGAATCCAGTGAAGAAAAAATGGAAATGCATCGACAATTGTATGAACTCAATTTAACCGAATCAATTCGTTATAAACCAGGTGATGAAGTTGAAGAATGGCTTACTAATATTCTTTGTCTTGATAGCATAACTCATACACCAATTTTATCATGGTGTCCACCGTCAAACGCATGCCAACTGTATTACATCAATCGTGATACATTATTTTCATATCACAAAGCATCAGAATTATTTTTACAACGTCTTGTTGCTCTTTATGTTGCGTCACAC
This sequence comes from Microctonus brassicae, assembly GCA_918226075.1. NCBI lineage: Eukaryota > Metazoa > Arthropoda > Insecta > Hymenoptera > Braconidae > Microctonus > Microctonus brassicae. The sequence continues at coordinate 8,674,563 of OW445490.1, forward strand.
TATAAAAATAGTCCAAATGATTTGCAAATGATGTCCGATGCGCCTGCACATCATTTGTTTTGTTTATTGGGCCCCATTAATCCTGATGGTAAATCACTGCCAGAGATTTTGGTTGTCATTCAAGTGTGCTTGGAGGGTGAATTAAAAGAAGACACAATTGCAAATGGTTTAGGACGTGGACAACGTGCCGCTGGTGATTTAATTCCATGGACAATTGCCCAACAATATCAGGACAATAGTTTTGCACGTTTGGCTGGTGCTCGGATTGTACGAATTGCGACACACCCAGATTATCATAGCATGGGTTATGGGAGTCAAGCGTTACAGCTTCTAAAACAATATTACGAAAGGAAAATACCATGTGAAAATAATAGCGATGCAACGAGATTAATTGTGAATGAAAAAAATACTAGTGATGCTGATGAAAATATTGATTCATTGTTGAATGAGATGATAGAACCACGATTATCTTTACCACCGCTTTTGTCAGGATTGAATGAACGACGACCTGAACGACTGGATTATCTTGGCGTGTCGTTTGGATTGACGGAATCGCTTTTGAAATTTTGGAAACGATCAAATTTCGTTATGGTATATTTGAGACAAACAACTAATGAAATTACCGGTGAACATTCTTGTATAATGTTAACAAAAATAGGTATTGATAAAGATGCGAATTGGTTAGAGACATATTGGAAAGACTTTCGTCGTCGATTTGTCATGTTGTTGTCATATTCATTCACTACATATTCGCCTTCATTAGCTCTTAGTATATTAACAAATAATACTTTCAACATTTCTTATACTACTATTAGTAAAGAAATATGGGACGTTTATTTTACATCTTGTGATCTCAAGCGAATGGAAATGTATGGTAATAATGTGGTGGATTATCATTTGATTATGGATTTATTGCCGTCATTAGCAAAATTGTATTTCTTAAATTTTATGAAAAATGTTCATTTTTCGCCAGTTCAAGCGTCTATTTTACTTGGTTTGGGTTTTCAACATAAGACTGTGGATAAAATTGCTGAGGAATTGAGTGTGCCAGGATCACAATTACTTGGTTTATTCAATCGAATTGTACGAAGATCTGTTCAATATTTCAATAGTATTACAGAAGAGTTCAATAATAATACAGAGCCTGTAAATAATGTAATGAACGTTGTAAATAATCGAACAAATGTCATTGATAATAAGAAAAAGTTAGTGAATAACCTCAAAAAGTTGGTCATTGAAGAACTCCAGGGTAAACAAAAATTAAAATTAAAGCAAAAATCATCAATGTCTATAAAAGATAATAAAAAGCGAATAAATTCTGATGTTTCTAATTTGCAAATACCTCACAATAAAAAGAAAAAAATGAAATGATTTTCCAAAGTTAATAAATACAATTGACTGTATATATTTCATTATCCATGATCAAAATTATTATAACAAATAAAAAATATGTACAAAAATATATACATCCGATGCTTATATATATATATATTAATTTTCCCTCCACAAATTCTACAAATCAGATTTTGCAGTAGATAAAAAATAATTATTGTCTTCAATATATTTGATACATTGACAAATGAAATTGCGTTCATGAGTAATTGACCGTGAAAGTAATCGCTGGAGTAACATTTGCCTTTTGGGTAATCTATTTTTTTTCTCTGGCACTCCATTAGATTTTATTGATGATCGAGAATTTATTTTTGGATTGCATGAACTTTTTGTCAATTCATTTTTATTCTCTGTACTTAAATCTTTTTCTATTTTCTTTATTTTCCCATCATTTTCTTTGTTATTATTAGATACTCCACACGTATCTTGATTTAAAGCTAAATCGCATTCATGTTCCATATCAAGTTTTATTTTTTTAGCTGGAATCTCTTCAGGCATTTCTATTAAAATAAAAAAAATATATAAAATTTTATCAATTTAACTATCATTAATTATATGAAAACTCACCATCATCCATATCACTGCTATAATCCGCTACTAAACTCCCCAATGATTTTATAGATACAACAGGATTAGTTATCGATGATGAAGTTTCTTCTTCATCGTCTGAAATTTTGTTTGTATCAATAACTATTTCATTATCACTAGCTGGATCAAAATTTGTAGCTTCATCACAGTCACTTTTTTCATCTAAACTCTCTGAATTAAAAACATTTAATTATTGCAATTTAGTTACACGAAAATAAATAAATAATTATCAATTAGTTTACTTACTTGTTCCCAAAAATGGACGTACACCCCTGTACATTTTTACTACATCTTGCTCCTCAATTTTTTTCTCTTTAGGTAAACGCGATCGTTTATTTCTACGATTTTTAACCTGTGTTTGATTTTTATTTTGTCGCGATGTATTATTTGATTTGTTATTTTTAATAACTTCACCGCGTTCTTGTTGCTCTAATTTTTCTGCTTTTTTCATTTCAATACAAGTTTTCGTCGGGTACTTTCTACGATAAATAAAATCAATTAAATATTTTTATATTCAAATATTAATATGAATTAGAATTAAAAATTATTTTACCGTTTACGTTCATTTATCCAATTGGCAATATCTTCTGGAGTTGATAAATTTTTTATTTTATGATAAAGTCCAGTGCGATGTTGCATACTAACATGTTTTTCAATTAATTTTGGATGTGCAGTAAATGTGCATCCATCAATTCCACAAACTTTGTGAGTTTCATTGTGATCTTTGAGTAATTGTTCAGAGAAAAATTCACGATCGCACATTTCACAGTAGTAAATTGTTTCCTCATCCTCTGATGTTACATTATTTTCATCTCTTTCATCAAAATATTCTGGTTCATCATGGTATAAGGCTTCCTAAAAATGTTCACTTAGAATATTGCTTGTTAATTAATTTCTAAACAATTATAATATCAATATTTCATAACTGACAATGATTTCTTTTTTTTCTTCATTTTGTTAATTGCAATTTCTATCGAGACATAAACAAATTTGTGCACATAAAACCAAAAAATTTATAGGGCAACAGAGAAATATTTTATGATAAATAACAAGTAAAGATAAAAAATGAATACTTATAATAAAAATTTTTGTGAATTTGCTAAAAAATTATTAAATACTTCAACAATATTTTTAATATTAATACCAATGCAAATCAATAATTATTTTTTTTTAAATAAACAAATAAAATGATAAATTTACACGGTAGTTTTATGAAAAATTGGCCACATATTTAGAACTTGTAGAAATAATGTTTATTCTTATACATTAAGAATATTAAATACAAATTTTTCTCCCTATTATTCAAATATTTCAATTATTAATTCAATAAGATACTGATAAATCACACATTTGTACATTGCCATCATGGCGTGAATATAAGTAAGGTACATTGTATAT